>JAUMHM010073275.1:0-11238 GCA_032362435.1 Melikaiella ostensackeni
GTAGGGACAAAGTGTCTTTTTTTTGTAACTAGTCACAGAGAAGTGACATTGTCAAGATTGTCACTTTTGTAACTACACACAGTGACAGTCTTTACATATTATCCGAAATGATTGTTACTGTCTGGGTGTGTTTGGGGGGGGGGGGGTTGTTGTGATGACAATCTACTGCCTGAAGTCTACAAAAAAAAATTAATCCGGGCACATAGTTCAATCTAAGAAAAATCGTATTGAGCTTCAAGTGACCTTGAAAATTGACCTGAAGGTCAAGATGGTCAAAGTGATGTACACTTCAACATTTCATCGACTTTTGTGAAGTATCTTCAACGTTTGTTGACCCCGAAAAACCAAGACAATTCAGAAAAAGGGCATCTGGTCGTTTCTCAGACATTTCACCTCAATTTTTTGCCTTTCCAAGGTCACAAAAACCATTTTTCCACAGAACATTCTTGCCGTGAAATTTTCCGCTCTTTTCAAATCCGCAATCAAAAATAGGGGTTCTCATTTAAGAAAAGGGTCTTATCTACATTTGACCTTGAAAATTGACCTCAAGGTCAAAATTGATGGTACAATCAAATGTCCCCCTCGGTCCTGGTCAACCTTTATGCGAACCATTCCTTCGTAGATAAAGTATATCAGAAGATATTTTGAATCATAGATTAAAATGGGTCACCGTGTATGTATATATTCATACATATATGATATAGATTGATTATTCAAAATTGTAGAAATGACTAAAATGTGCAAATCTTGATAAATCTCTATTTTCTTTCACAGGATCAAATGCTTTAGTTCCTTATGGACCATTGACAGATAACGCAGATCCTGACCCACAACCGTCACAACTCTATGAGATATCAGAGGCGGAATTTCACGTAGAACGAATAACTTTTGCTGCATCAGAAAGGGAAATGGGACATCGTCGCCGCAGATTTAATATTCATCTTGTTCGGCCAGTTCCTGATGCTGTGTACGATAAATTCTTCCAATATAGTATAAGAGGTACACGCTTACATTTTGTGTTTGAACGAGATGCGTTTAGGCGAATAGTCAATGTTATGAAGTTGAATGGAAATAGGCGTCCACAACGTAGAGTGGACACTCTCTTTACGTATGTTGCTACTATACGTGGCATACAATTTTTCGTGCACAAGAATCGTCATGGAACAATATATGGAGCTTCCCCTGCACCCTGTGATGTAGAAGTACCTGAAGTGCAAAATCATACACCGAGAAATGAACCGCAAGTGCCCGGGCGTAGCCATAAAAGAGCGAGAATTGTACCGTCACCAACACATATTTGATGATGCATATCTTGCTAATGATGTTGCACTTAATTATTCCAATTCATTTTGAAACTTTGAACTTTGCATTCAATATTGATTGTCTTACATTTAAATAAATATTTGAGGTCAAACTGTAATAAATGGAGAAAAGAAAATAAATAAAAAAGATTGTTTTTTAGGATAGCTGCATACAACCATTATTTTAAATGTATAACTCAGATATTAGTTCGAATCAAAATCGTGTACGAATCTGACTAAATAAATGAAATTTACTAACGAACTGCTATCAAATTAATTCACTTAGTTATGTACATACATTAACCTAATCTTCAAAAACCAATCAATCTATTTTATAACGTTTTTAAAACTCTCATTTATTCTGGAGAAAGTTTTTCGTCGACAAATTAAATGTTCGTAGCTGATTAAAAAATAAGAAACGTAATATTTCCAATGTAAGATATTCCATAAATTGCAAATTAATTTTTTTACTATTTGTTTCTTATTACAATATGAAATTTTAAAATAGTCGTTGGTGGATTTGGCTTCAGTGTCCAAAATATTCGAACCCAATTAGTTAATAATTGAACCAAACGTTTCATCACACAGCGATGGCCCTTATCAGTAGATTTATTGATTCTGTAAAAAGTTACATAATTTCTTTCTCGGAACGCAGTTCACAAATTGGGTGTCTTTTTGTGCTTAAGAAGATATTTTTTCCACTTTTACGTCCGACAGTTTTTAATTACAAAGTTTGAAAAAAAATTGAGACTAAATTCAAGTAGATTAGAATCGTACATTTAATACTGTTGTCACCCTGGAGAAATGAGGAGATTATTCCTCTCTAAAAGTTGCTATGAAAGAATAGGTCTGGTCAAAGCGACAGATGAGTAGACACTTAGTACCGCATATATAGTCTCTGAACCCGGCAAACGTACAATAGCATATGCCCAGAAAGTCGCGATGTAAGCAGCTTCTGATACGGCACTGACTGTCCGAGCGAAGACCTTGAGTACAAGGCATTAAGGGATGCTCAGGGAGAAAGACAAAAGCATTGAAGCGTGAAGAACCGTGAAGCCGGTCGAAGAATAAGCGGCCAAGTTACGTGACGTGAGTGTAAATTGTCTTTTTCGAGGTCTTTTTTAATAAAAAATTATTTGTGTAGCATAATTGCAATTTTAATATTTGTTCGAATTTGAAGTATATTGGAAAACTGCTTCATGGATATTATATATGATTTTGATTAAAAATCCGAGTGGAATACTGATGTCAACCAAAGAATTTCACTATTTAAAATTAGAAACATGAATTTTAGAAATAGCGCTATGACTATATCATTTTCCCTACTCCCGGAAAGATCCATATCTGAAGGGTGCCAGTGTATAAGGACATAAGTGCTAAATTTCTGAAATTCGTTTTATTGGCTCAAAATAATTGTTTTGACCTAAGTCATAGCTATAAGTAAATCTAGTATAAGTAAGTCTGCAAACAATTCCAAATAGTATGCAGTGAGTTGAATGCCCTATAAATCATACATTAAATTTCCATATCACGTCCGAATCTTCAAAATTCGAACATTATTCATACAGCCATACTGTTTACGTTTGCCTACTTGAAGCACTTTAAACTCTTCAAAATGTTGTATAGAAATTTACTTCTGCCCTATATTTTCTACAGAACATTGACGAATAGAGGTTAGACTTAAAACCTACTATACAATTTCACTACTATTTTTCAGCCTACTATTTCTTCGCGAAAAAGTTCTTAAGCATAAAATTATAGAAATCATATATTTATTTAAACATTTTTTTATTATTTCCTCAAACATAGAAATTGAAAATACATCACAAGGTTAATTTTTAAAAACATTTTGATTCAGTGAAAAATACTGTAGAGCAAAGAAATATGATTTTTACTATTTTTTGAGGCCTTCTTAGAGCATACGAAATTACAAACAGCAGGAAGCGGGTTTTTCTGTACTAAAATTTAATGGAAAAACAATTAATGAACATACAAGATATAATTCATTTGTCCTATTTTGCTACATAACTTTTAAAAACTTCTGTTACCTCGCGAAAAATTATTTCCAGTAAATAAGTTTGTCATTCTTCTACAAACAATAAATTTCAGCTTGGTGTTACTGAACTCTCAAATTTTGCAGGAATTTAACAAATAAATGTACCAAATTTGTTGACTGTTTTCTTCGTATATTAGAAATTTAAATATCTATTTCTAATCTAAGTGCAGTATATTTTAATACAACATATCTATCTGGGTAGATTTTTCATACGTATGCAATGCCAGAAATTATTCACTAGAGCCTAATAAGCCTCCCACTAGTTTTTTTCTGGACTAGAAATTCTGATAAGGGCCCCATCAAAACCCAACTTCAAGAAGGGAAAGGTGGGAAAACTTCTACATGGGCTGGTCCATTGTGCCTCACCCAGTCCGCCCCTGGTTTTTTCTCAAAAAACAATGAAAATAAAAAGAATATGTATATATGAATATTGTCCATCTATTTGCATAAGGTTGTAAGCCACAATGACAATAACTTTACTTCAGGGACAATAAAATGGTATTAGAATTAGGTTATTACAAGATTGTCTTTCTCGTAGAAAATACTTAGTGACTTATGAGTGAAAGAATTGTTTCAAATCAATTTAACAAGTCATAACTTTCGCGCAATGACAATCAATTCATGTCATATTAAAGTTAAAAAATTTTGTGGCTTACGACATTACGCAATTATATGGACGATATCATTGCAGTGACATAAAGTAAACATTACGAAAAATTGAATTATTGAAACTAAACCATTTTTAGTGCATTTAAGTATAAAATTATTCCATTTTGAAAGTTCAAGAAGCACGACGAGAAGTCACGTGTTAATTTTGATGCTTTAAGTTGAATGAAGACTTGTTTGTCATGAATCATCGTTCCGATTTTAAAAGTGTAAAAATACCTGCGTTGTTTGTTAATCATAAAATTCCGAGCCATACGAATTTAAGAGAAGAGGAAGATAATGACAGCAAATTCCATGGATGAGTGGCTCAAAACAATCGCCGCTGAAAAAAAACGCAAATAATCGCATTCTCGAGTCACTATCTTGAGCAAACTGATTTATCTTTGTCGGCAAAAGTGGAGCTTAATTTTATAGAGGATTATGTGAGAGTTGAGTTTACGTAGTTTGATGTAATGTTGGTGTTTTGATTCATATTTTAATCACAGTTTCGCCGCAAAAAGTATATGTCGAGAATGATTATTATATTTTGTAGGCAAGCAAAGCATAAAATTTATACAGGGTGTTTTTTTTTATCTCGAGACATCGAAATATCTGAAGAAATACGCATCCAACGAAAAAAATCTCCGTCATAAAAACTTTTTATTTCCGAGGGGGAAAAGCGACTTCGCAAAAATTTACCTCACACCCCACCCCCTGAGGGCGGTTGGGGTGGTCACTTCAAAATTTCAAAAAGGAACCTATATTTTTTATTGCAGATTCAGATTCTCAATTGAAAAATACGTAAGTTTTATTTAGAAAATGTTTCTCGATTCGCACTAGATGGCGATGCATTTGCAAAGAATGACATTGTTAAATATTCAAGGAATGCGCCTCAAAACGAAATTAAAACGGAGATTCTTATTTTTCTATTGAATTTGGACAAAACAAAAAAAAATAAGACTTCAAATTAATTTTCCCAGAATTTTTAATTTATTTTTAAATCGCGCCAGGTACAGCATTTGGAATCTGGGAGTCGCATACACATTCCACTCCCGGTGAACAACCCTCGGTTGCGCTAATCGAAAAAAATTTTTCGAATAAAACTTACGTATTTTTTAGTGAAGAATCTGAATCTGCAATAAAAAATATAGGTTCCTATTTGAAATTTTGAAGTTACCCCCCTACCGCCCCCAGGGGGTGGGGTGTGAGGTGAATTTTGCAGAGTCACTTTTCCCCCTCGAAAATAAAAAGATTTTATTATATACGTTTTTTTCGTTGGATGCGTATTTCTTGAGATATTTTGATATCTTAAAAAAAACACCCTGTATATTTAAGTTAGTGACAATTGGCTCATGGGATAATGCAGGGCTGCGACTAAAGTCGGAAAGTCAAAATGAAACAATTCCCCGGAAATATACAATATAAATTGATCGAATCCATCGGGGCTGTTCAAGAACAACGTCACGCTATTTTGGGAACTTTTTCCATCACTCTGCTTTTTCGTCACAGATCATCACACAAAGCTTTATCCCCCCAAGGTGACGTCACAAATATGAATACCCCCCATCCCTTAAGTCAAAATTCCTTCTTGGATTTCATTTGACAATCGCTTAAAATAAAACAAAAAACATATAAACCTAATATTTTAACAGACTTCTCAGCCCAAGATGCTCTCAAAACTGTGGATTTAGGATGATTTTTCACGTATATAGGGGAAGAATAGGAGAATAAATTCTTTCAAATAAAGTAAATGTATAGGTACCATATTGAATCACTTGAGATTTCAAGTCGAAATATATTTGCATTTTCAACAAAGTAGTTCAATTTTTAACAGAAAAACATTCATTTTCAACAAAAAAAAATTAATTTTAAACCAAATAGTTGCATTTACGAAGTACCTTTTCATTAGGATAAAATTCGTAAAAATAAGTAATTAATTTTCGCATCGAGTTCATATATTCGTTATTGTCAAAAAGTTACTTTGTGTTACGAATTTTATTCAAGTTTTGACAGTCGTCGTATACTTTTTCATATTCCCTGGCTTCTACTGAAATTCTTTGAGACTTCCCTCACTTTTCCAGATTTTCTAACCTCCCTGACTTTTCCCGGTCACTCGCCACGCTGGATTTTGGTAATTTGCTCGAGAAGAATCAAAATTGTGTCGAGCACATTAACGTTTTTCAGATTTCATGAAGTTGTTTCTGAGATGCAAGATTTGCCTAAATTTCTCAAATAACGAAAAATGGGCAAATGCATTTATGGTCGCTTGCTCTTCATATAACATTAGCAAATTCTATATGATAGCAAGTATTGCATAGAAACCCATAATATTGTATTAAGTGTTGTAGAACGGCCTGCATTTGTATATTTTATCGCCAAAAGTCAAAATCGATAAAAATGGACTTGTTTCCATGTACGGAACGACTCTCAACTTTTACTTTCAAAAATGAGACTAGGTCAAGGGTGGAGGAGAAGAAGAATTAATAATAAACCGAAGCAGACGCGAGTTAGAATAGAGAATCTGCAGAAACCAGAAGCACAATTGGAATATCGTAAGAACCTGAATAAATATTAAGGACATCATGAAGAAGACTGGAAGATTGAATTGGACAATAAAAATGTAGAAGGTGCATGGATAATAAAACGGGATAGCAGTTTCGAAAGTGCACCTGAAGTGTGCGGTACTGCGACTGTGGGAAGAAAGGCTGGAGATGCTTGGTGGAATGATGAAATGCGTGTGGCTGTCACCGAGAAAAAGCAAGCGTACTTGAGAACGTTAAATGGTAAAGGTCTTAGCGATAAGGAGAGGATTAGATTAGGAAATGATTATAGGGACAAAACAGAAAAACCAAGATACTAGGCAAGGAAGCCGTGCTGCTAGATTGTGGGATTCTCCCTCAAATTTGAGGAAAAACTGACTAGCCTGCAGATTTTTGGAGAATTTGAGGAAATTTAATAAAAATCAATATTTTTTTGGAGATGTGTTCAAAAAATTTTTTGTCGTGTTTTACGTAAGTTTGATTCGAATGTACTTTGACCAATCACGTATTCGTGATTTTTCGTATTCTATTCTATAATATAATTCGTATTCTTGCCAAAAATCTGAGGTAGATTTTTTCTCATTTCTCTGAAAATATAATAAAATTTCAATAAATCAAAACTAATAGACTAGTAGATCGAAAACTGTCACTACATCGACAACATACAACAATACATAATGTTCACTATTTGATGCTATAATTCACTTATAACAAATATCATCATTCATCAAACATTCTTGGCTTCCACACACCCCTGCGCATCAAATCCAAGAGATACTGAGCGTAGAAAAGTTGTTTACAAGAAGAAAAAAAAAAGGAAAGAATTATCATTTGTTAGCTATTTGCATGAACATAAAATTTTAAACAACAAAAATTCAAAAATCGCATGCATATATCAATTTTTAATTGATTTCTGAATGTTTCTGAAAAACTAAATCTACAAGCGGTTGAGAATTGCCACTCTTGAGCATCTTGAGCAAAAAATTAATTGAAATATTTTTGGGGGTTTTTTTGCTCGTTTTTGAAATTTTTGTTTTGTTTCTGAATTGCATTGAAGAGGCATGTAAATTATACGCTACACATGCAAAAATCATTAAAATTCGGTACTTGATATTAATGAAATCTTTGATCGATTTACATTTTTTTCATTGTAATAAATTTCTTTTTATATATTGTTTCGTTCTGAAATTTGATGTAAAAAAGAAACAAATTTTTTTTAATGGTTCATTCTTTCCCGTTTAATGCAAATTCATATTTGAATTCGAATATTTTTGTAAAAAAAAATTCAAGTCAGTATAAAATGATTATAACATAATTCCGTGGAAAAACCGAAATGTGAAAAAAGTCAGTGATTGCAAAAAAATTCTTTGATTATTTTTGTGTTTTTTTCAGAAAAATACAAATGCCTTTGGCCTCCCTCGACTGAATTTGAAACAAGTAATTAGAAGATTTATTTCATTAAAAATTAATTTGAAGAATTAAAATAAATGTTTCATTTTCCTAAATTAATTTTTATACATATACAATAAAGCCAAATTCAATTTTTAATTAACCAATATTACCTTGTTCAATTCTCTTTCGTGAATTTCTAAGTTTCCAAAATATTACTAAAAATTGTCTATATTCTGATGTATGTGATATAAAATAAGGATAAAAGTCGTATAATCAGTCATCAATCAATCAACTAAATGTCATAAACTGAAAATATTTCCAAACGAAAAAAACAAATTACATGTCTATAGGATACTCCCTAGCATTTTTTGAAAAATTAACCTTTTTCTTATTAAATATTTTTATTTTGTATTTTATAAGTAATTTTACTCACAGAACAATTTTATGATTAATATCTTTTTGTAAAAGAATTTGATAAAGGGCAAAGTCTATAAAGGGAAACAATGGGTTGAATATATGATTTAAACTTTAATAAAAATTTGTTCTCACTCTATGTCCTAATTTCTGATAATTTAAAAAATTTGAAATCTTCATAATATTATTATATAACTGCTTTGAAATATACATAGTCTGATGTCTGTGAATTTTTACTATTGTATCAAATCTTAATCTTGTTTCATTTACTTTAATTAATATTTTTTGGAACTTGGACTTACAAACTGCACTAGTTTGGGAGGATTTCCGAACAGACTTAAAACTTTTACAGAAATTTTTATCTCTCTGTGTTTCAATTTCTGTTAATCAATTAAAATTATAAGAATTTTACAAAGCCATAAAGAAATTTCAAAAAAAGTTACAAAAAAAATATTTAAGAGACTTGATAATTCTTTAGCTTCATGATACTATAGTAAAAATTTAAATTATCAGCCAAACAACGCGAGATATGAAAATAAATTTGAAGAAAAAATTGTTTCTTTTGAAAAGATATATGTTTTTCTATTAAACATTGAAATGCTATTGACGAATCAAAAATTAAATTTTTTGTGATATCATTTATCAGAGAATTATAAAAGCACACATAATAAATCGAGAGCTAAGCGGGACTATTTTAATGATAAGAACTCATGTCGTAAGTTCAGTAGAACCTTGAGTAATCTAATTTAATTTTGATCTAAAATTATAGCAACTGTTTTGTTGCCACGTAGTCAACACACATTGTAAATTTAAAAACATTTTAATATATTACGTGTCAGAGTATGGTTGCGTGATGGAGTAGGAAATTCATATATAGGAGTAAATATTCTCGAAATTTGTTAGTCACGTAAACCAAATCTGCTGGAAAAAATGAAAAATCTCATTGAAAATATACTCCTCGGATTCGTGGTTTTGTTCAATCTTGTTGGTAAGTTGCAGTTTCAAGTCATTTTTATTCTCTCGACGCTTCAGTGCGATTTTCGTTTTCTTTCCAAACCAATTGTTTTTTTAAGATTGTAAACTCAGATGAGCATCGGAAGGACTATCTGATAGACTAAATGATTTTTTATCATTATGTTTTTTAACATAGATGTATATAATGTCGATTAATTATTCAAAAATGTGGAAATGACTAAAATGTGCAAATCTTGATAAATCTCTACTTTCGTTTCACAGGATTAAGTGCTGGAATCCGTTATGGACCATTGGCAGATGACGCAGATCCTAACCCAGTACCAACATACTTCGAGAATATTCCAGAGGATGAATTTATTGTAGAACCAATGACTCTTTCTGCATCAGAAAGGGCAATGGGGTATCCTCACCGCAGATTTAATACTCATCTTTTTCGGCCAGTGCCTGATGCTGTGTACGACAAATTCTTTCAATATAATATAGTAGGTAAAGACCTACATCTTGTGTTTGAACGAGATGCGTTTAGACGAGTAGTCAATGTTATCAAGTTAGATGGGAATAGGCGTCCAAAACGTGGAACTGACAATCTTTATACGTTTGTTGCTTCTATATATGGTATACAATTTTTGGTGCATAAGACTCGTCATGGAACCATAGTTGGAGCTTCCCCTGCACCATGTTTGATGTTACGTACCAGGAACATCTAAAGTGCAAAATCATACACCAAAAAATGAACCGGAAGCACCTGGGCGTAGCCATAAAAAAGGGAGAATTGTACCGTCACCAACACATATTTGATGATACATATCTTGCTAATGATGATGCACTTGAATATTCCATTTCATTAGAAAACTTTAAACTTTGTATTTAACATTGAATGTCTTATACTTGAGCAAATATTTGTGGTCGAACTGTAATAAATGAAAAAAATGTATAAAAAGATTGTAGTTCAGGATAGCTGCATACAACCATTATTTAAAATGTATAACTCAGATATTATTTGGAATTAGAACCGTGTACGAATCTGACTAAATAAATGAAATTTACTAACGAACTGATATCAAATTAATTCACTTAGTTATGTACTTACATTAACCTAATCTTCAAAAATCAATAAATCTATTTTATCACTTTTTTAAAACTCTCATTTATCCTGGAGAAAGTTTTGCCCCGACAAACTAAATGTTAGAAGCTGATTAAAAAATAAGAAATGTAATATTTTCAATGTGAGATATTCTATAAGTTGCAAATTCATTTTTTTACTAATCATTTCGAATTTAAATATGAAATTGTAAAATAGTTGTTGATGGATTTGGCTTTAGTGTCTTAAGTAATTGAACTCAATTAGTTTATAATGGAACCAAACATTTCGGCACACAATGATGACCCTCGTCAGTCAGTCGAAACCGGCGTTTTTTAAAACGTGCCGTTCCTTTGACGAGTATTTTCTCGACGTTGGTTGCTTTTTTTGGACTGCTCTTTTCACGATTCAATAGTACCTAACAATACCTCGGGACCATTTTTTAGTTTTTAGTTGAAAATTAAGTGCTTTAAAGTTAGACCGTTTTTTGATCCTCCTGTAAAAGTCAGAATTTCGCACTTATGCCCGTATGGACTGGCACCCTTCATCTATTTCTCTCTCAAAAGATCTTCTATTCTTCTATAAAGAAAAGGTGACAGTGATCAATCAATTTTCGTTTACACCTGATTAAATGCAGATATGTTCGGCTATTTTAAACAAAAAGAGCTACTGTGTAATTTCGAATTTGGCCTCTTGGCAAACGGAGTATTTAATGTTCATTGTCTATCACTTCAATAAATATTTGTGGCCAAAGTGTAATAAATATTTGTGGCCAAAGTGTAATAAATAAAAAAAAACAAGATTGTACTCCAGGAGAGCAATATACTACGATTA
>JAUMHM010073323.1:0-13969 GCA_032362435.1 Melikaiella ostensackeni
TATATATATCGATGAGATAACAAAAAAGAAACATACCAAATAACCCTCTAAATAGTAGAGGATGTTAAGGCTCGTTGATCACCACGTTTTCCTGTTGCCAAGTAATTTCCTAAGGTGCTCCCGTGAATTTCAAGGAGAAATTCCCGTACTATGGGTTCCCAATTGTCGCTGGTTTCTCTCTCCGCTATCAAATTTATGTATGTAATTTTGTCTCCAAGCAAGTAGAATCCACAAGAAGGTGAAATTTTGAGCTGCGATGGTATAAAAATTATAAATATATGGAGTGCAAGAAGAATGCATAAGAATGTACTTAAGAAAGTTATGGAATCATACCGTGTTCGGTACAGCATGTTGGTGATGACCAGCTTTCTGAAAATGTTTAGAAGAAAATATTGAATTTAAAAAAAAACTTAATAGGAAGATGACTTCAAGAAGTCTCGCCTTCACGAGTATACAAAATTTCAGTATCTTGTTTATGCATCTTATCTGAAATAGTTTCTTAGATTTCTTGCCCACTATATGAGTCGTTTGACATGATGAAGAACTTCATCGCGGCTAGTAGAAGCGTTCGGAACCCAATGTCTCTCCTTGTAACTATATATGTATATATGAATAAATAACGAATTATAAGAATTCATTGAGTTAAAAATATTGCTTTAAATAAAAAATGTAATACATTTTGTAGGATAGTAACTTAGAATATATCGACAATTATCCTTTCCAGAAATGGTTGCTGCTATTGCGCGAACTGCACTTTGATAATTTTCTTCATGAAATTCCTCATCACCTTATGAATGCTCGGTTTCATCAGAACGAATTTCATCATCGTTGTTAGCAAGATCGGAAACAGTCATGTTTCCATTAACATTCATAATCCCATTAATGTATCCATCATCTGATATACTGCTTCCCGGAACAGATTTGGTAGCGTTTAATGATTCTGTAACAGCTGTCATTGGAGTACACGAATAGAGTATAGAATTTGAATTCGTATTTATTCTGTTTGATTTTATCAAATTCAAATATATCGATTCATATAATTCCATATTTGCTGTAGAAAAAGGGGCTGATTGTCCTTGGTTTGATCCTTGAGCGAAATTGGTTGGCACTGGCAGAGTTGGTTCTCTTTTGCCATAGAATAAAAAGCTGGTTGTCCTTTATTTAGTCCTTGAGTCGAATTGGGAGACGTTGGTTGAATTAACTCCGTCTTCGCCTCAGAAAAAAAAGCTGGTTGCCCTTGGTTTGGTCCTTGATCCCAGATGTAAAACGTTAGTTGATATGGTTTTGCATATGACGTGAAAAAAGGGACTCGTTGTCCATGATTTGTTCCTGGAGTCAAGTTGGTATACGTTGGTTGTGTTATTTTCGTCTTCGCCACAGAAAAAGAAGCTGGTTTTCCCTGGTTTGATCCTTGAGCCTAGTTGGTGGACGTTGGTTGATTCAGTTCTGTATGTGCAGTAGAAAAAGTGGCTGAATGTCCATGGTTTGGTCCTGGACTCCAGTTGGTATACGTTGGTTGAGTTAGTTCCATATTTGCCGAAGGAAAAGGGGCTGCTTGTCCTTGCTTTGATCCTTGAACCAAATTGGTAAGCGTTGGTCGAGTTGGATTTGTATGCGCTGTAGGAACAGGGGCTGGTTGTCCTTGGTTTGGTTCTTTAACCCAATCGTTAGACGATGGTTGAATCGTAATATGAGAGTTCATCAAGAGAAGAGGAGTATTTTTTTTTGGTATCGCTGAATATTTGTTGAAACTTGACATACTTGATGAGAGCCCAGTATTTTGCTATTCTTTCTATTTATTCCTGGTCCATTTCAAGGAAGGGCTATTGAACTATCATTCTTATTTTTGTCTTCAATCTGTCGCTTACATGAATTTTTTACGCTCTTCTGAACTTGCCGTTCCTTTCACAATTTTTTTTTTCAATGGCTTCTTTGGAAAATATTTTATTTTTAGGATCACTGATTTCCCCCTCATCGTTTACGAGGATTCCGTATAACATTTCTCTGCCCCCTGAAAATGATGCAATAAGCAGTAAAGGGGGGAATTATTTTTCAAGTGTACCCAGCCCAAAAAATGAATATCTCCTGTCGGGCTCAAATTTACAAAAAGTTTAGTCCTATTAGATGGCACTTCAAAGAGAAGATTAACCAGTTTGGTCGAAAACTCGCCATGACAGAGGGGGTGAAAATTTTGTACTTTGCGCAAAAAGCCTCTATTTCGGACATAAATATCTTTTTATGTATGACATATAAACAATTTTGACCCAAACGTTTTCGATAGATTTTTTCCCAATCTTTCGAATGAAATAAAAAAATGTTTTTTCAAAATTTAGTCATCATTTTGATGTAAATTTACATGTAATGTACATAATATAATGACTAAGAATGTTATTTATACATTAAAAATGCTCAATGAACCAAATTAAAAGAATTTTATTTTTGAAAGTTTTCAAAAAATTCTGAAATCAACAAAATCTTTTTTTTCAATTTCTGTTTTTACATTATTGTTTTTTATGAAAAACTGTCCATGCAAAAAATTTTTCGACTTTTTTTCGTGCATAGGAAAAATGTTTTTAATTTACCAGGTCACTTAAAATTAAATTTTTCAAAAACAACAAAAAACGACACTATTCTATTCAAGGATCTGTAAGTAAGCATCTTAAGCTTTATTTTTAGTTGAAAAGGGAAAGAGAAATGGTCGAACTTGGACAAAAAAATCAAAAATATTTTTGATTTTCAAAAATGATCGCTAAATTTTGAATTTTTCGAAATGTTCTTCATTTCTTGCGAAGAATTGGGAAAAAATCTATCGAAAATGTTTAGGTCAAAATTTTGTTTATGCCATACATAAAAAGATATTTATATCCGAAATAAAGGTTCTTTGCGCAATGTACAAAAATTTCACCTCCTCTACGTCAGCCAGTTTTTGACCAAACTGGTCAATCTTTTTTTTTGAAGTGCCATCTAATAAGACTAAACTTTTTGTAAATTTGAGCCTGATCGGAGAAATTTATTTTTTGGGATAGATAAATTTGAGAAATAATGCCCCAAAGTAGGATGTGTTAAAAAGGTGTCTTAAATGAATGACACTTTAAAGAATAATGAGACGAAAAATATTACAAAAAATGAATGTCATGTTTTCATGCTGTCCAGTGCTTCATTTTCACATTTTTAATGAATCTAGTTTTTAATTTCGAAATTTTAGTGAACTGCTGTTTCGTTAAATAGGAAATCTGTAAATAACTTGTATCATGAAAATAGTCGAATACTGATTCTAATTACAAAAAAAATCGTTAATTCAAAAATAGAATAAACTGTCGTATTCAGAAAGACATGCTAATTTATACCAAACCTCTGAGTCGTCGTGTGCTTACGAAAAAAATCGCTCCTGCTAAATGAAGAAAAGCTCAGTCAATACATTTAAAGTCGTAAACAAAACTCATTTGAAAATTGATGAAAAAATAACAATTAAAAGAAAGAGAAGAAATGATAGAAAAAAAACAAAAGAGAAAGAAAATCGAAAGAAGAGATATAATACGCTGGCTCTGTTCAAATTGGCGAAGTTCTTACCAAGTACGAACTTTGCCCATGGGATAAAAGCGAGGGGCTATTCATAAGCCGATTTCGGCTAACTTCATACTGACTTTGCACGATGCTATATTCATCTTTGCTGACTCGCTTCAATTGATGACGACTATTTTTTTATGCTTACGACTATAAAAATAGTTTTACTGACTTCGTCATGACTACTACGACTTCAAGGTTACGCGTCCATGCTTTTCATAGCATTACATGATTTTGTTAGGATTTCACGAAAAATTCTAACATTCGAAACGTTCGACTTCAGAGTGAATAGCCCCGCGGATAAAAGGAGACAGGCATAATTATATCGTTCTCTTTTCATCCTGTAGACGAAGTTCGTACTTGGTACGAACTGTGTCAATTCGAACAGAGCCCTTTTTTTATAATGAGAATGTGACAAAAAAGAAAGAAGAAAAAGAGGTAAAAAGAACTAATTAGATTGCTCACCACTTATTGCAAGCACGTTAGCGGGCTAGCGTTGAATAGCGTGTCATAACCTCAATTCGCCTATAATTTATATGTATCTTAGAAACATTTGTAAGATTATTAATTTTCTTGTTATTTATATGCCGTTTAAAAATTTTACATTTCAACAAATAACTATTAATAGCTACAATTTTCTACATAAAATAGGAAAATCTATGACTTCAAAATAAAGGAAATTTCCAAAAAAAAACTAACGAAAATATACAGTTTCATGGATCACAGCGGTTCCGTAGTTCAATTTTAGGTAAAAAAGAGCAATCTTTTCCGAAAAAGGGGGATTATTTGAAAAACACAAAAATGACTATTTGAAAAACGTTTTTTTTATGTTTTTGTTTCCTTGGACTTTTAAATTTCTTTATTATATATTTTTATCAGTTAAAAGCTCCCAAATGTTCAAAATATTTTGAGATCTCCGCCAAGAAAAAGATTAGTTGAAAACAATTAATTATTATTCACGATAATAACAATATTATGAGGATAACATTCTTCTTTTTCTCGTTTTTACGCATCCAAATGCAAACTGAATTATCAGAACCCAATATATATATATATATATGTATATATATATACATATATATATATATATATATAGTTTCTTCAAAAAATAAAAATTTCTATAAACGCATTTATAAATAAATACTATTTTCTACGAAAAGAAAGGAAAATTTATGACTCCATAATAGAGGTTTAGTTTTACGATATATCTAAAGAGGATTTTTTTAAATTACAAATTTCTACAAAAAAAACGAGAAATTCCGATTTGCAAAAGCAGGTTGTAGTTTTTCATAATTTTTTTATTTAAAAAAATACGTACACACAATTATGGAAATATGCAACATATCCTGCTAAGAATAGACACATCATCACTCCAAAATGAACATTCAGTTTTTCATATTTTTAAATCTTTTTTTGTAGAAAGTTCAGAATTTCTACAAACGCTTATGAATAATTGCAATGTTGATAATAATCACAGTTGACGGTTTCGTATCTTTTAAAAAATACGTATTTTTCAATAATTAAAAAAAGTCAAAGTAATTTTCTTGTAAAGATAATCATGGATTATTCACTTGAAAATTCAGAGATATTTCGATAGGAATTCCTACAAGTTTTTTTTTGAAATTTATAAAAATCATAACTATATGAAGAAATAACTATTTCGGAGTCCAAAATCCATTAAAATTTCATAGAAATTTTCGTAATCGTCGACACTGCGAGGTTAGAAAGCTACCGCAAAAAATTGAAAATCGTCTGCTAAAAGGCTGCATGGTGCATAAAAGTTCATCCTTAAGCGGGAAGCACACACTTTTGCATAGCGCATAACGCATGATGTATAAGCTTCTCGACTAATCACAGTCCTCCATTTCACGCATGCGAGAACCACCATGCATCAAATGGAGGCTTGTGATTGGTCGAGAAGCTTATGCGTTATGCATTATGCGCTCTGCAAAAGTGTGTGCTTCCCGCTTGGGAAAACTACTTCGTGAAATTAATTCAGAAAATTCAGAAAATCTGAGACCTTCATCGCCACATTGAGTAGTTGTTCAGTATTGAAATAGCAAACGTACACTTAACTCTCGATGTAAATCAAGTTTTGGGAATTGCCTTACCTAAATCGAAGCTATTCTTGAGCGCCTCTGAACCCAAACAGTGATAGCCGTACGAATCACTTTTAGTCGGACTAAAATGAATTAACTGAATTATTTATCAATAATTAATATTAAATTATTATGAATTAATATTTAATAAATAATAAATATTTATTATTTCAAATTTTTAACATAAAGACTGAAAATTCTTGAGTGACGATGAAAAATTAATGAAAAAAAAAATTTGCAGCGTGTTTTAAAGAATAAATGTGAAATATTCGCGGGAATGTTCGAACTTATTTTTTAAAGTGATACTTTCAATTTCCGCCTGATGTCAAAAAATATTGATAAAATTTTTTAAAATATTGTTTTCCTATAATGATCATTTTAATTACAACCAAAGCTTTTGTAAACCCATTAAGTATCCGCTTATGTTAAATATTACATATATAAATAAAATATTTCATATTCAAATAATTTTTAGAAAAGAAGACTTAAATTCTCCTTCATATTTTGATACATTCAACAATGCAGCTACTATCACTGATACCATATTTCTTAAATGCCGTCGACCAAAATTCTAGGAAGTACTTAAATATAGGGTATTAAAATTGAGAGCTGAGTGTACATCAAATTAAAAATTACAAATTGTACATTCGAAAAAAGTTATGAATATATTTCTGCTGTTAATCTGAGAAAGATAACAATTGATAAATTACTTATATAGGCCTAGAAATCGCGAAGTATACGAGAAACATGATGTCTCGGAGGAGAGAAACGACCAAGAAACTGAGGGGTCTGATACAGTGTAAGTTACAAAAAGAATTTTGAAAAATAATAATATGCACCAAAAAAAAGAACCAATTGACAGCGTTTTGATCTATTTTGGAGCACTTCTAAAATCTGGACTGAGCTATACCTATGACGTCACAGTCATGTTAAATTTGGTAGAATCGTAAAAACGTTACAAGAAAGTCAGATGAAATACCATACATGATGAATCAATGAAGCACGTTTTCATATTAAAGTGATTATAAAAATAAATTAAAAATTTTACTTTTTGAGTAAGGACTTTTTGTAAACATGCGGTGCCCTAAACTCAAACCTCCGACAATATATTTTTTTCTGTAAGTTTTAGTAATTGAAAATTAACGAAATATTCGTAAATAATTCCCTAAAACAATTTCTTACTTGAAAAACATAATTATTAGTATATTTATAATCCCTGTAACGTCAGAACGTGCTTTATCGAAAGCCCAATGTATTCACCATGTACATTATCCACCTTTCCTATGCTTTCCTAACCTTCTTGCACCTTCTTGACGATTCTACCTGATTAGACTAAGGAGTACTACTACAGTTAAACCATAAATTCCATTCCTCCAACTTAAATCCGTTTAGTTAGAGCACAGGCACGATTTGGCCTCCAGGTGTAAGTGCGACCATAAATTTGTAAACGAAGTCGTCTCTAGAAAGCGTCCCAAGAGGTGCCCATGTGGACAAGGGTCCCTCTGACCAGTTCTTGTACGATGTTGCCAAGTCTTGCAATTTCTGAATTTCTGCATTCTAAATATCTCTCATTACCTGGCAACGTCGGAAAATCAGGAGGCTTTATGGTTTTTCATCCGCAGGAGGCGGAAGGATGCGCCGAAAAGGCAGTGCGGTCTGAGACGCGAACGTGTACCCAGCTTTTATCTTGAACTATTTCTTTGTGGACTCAGACTTAGCGCGGCTTGTACTTGCAGATAACCAGATTTGCTATCATTTTATCTTATTGTAAATATTCCATTGATAGATGTTCCTTAATAAATAATTTTTCAAGGTATCTTCTGGTGTTTATTTATTTCACAAATGATGTATGAACTTCGGACTTTAAATACAGCACATAGCAATTAGTTGTACGTGCAAACACTACCTACCCTTTCAAGACTGTGACGTCATACTTAATTACTCTATTGTGTTCAGAAACACCACTCTCTAAATCTGAACTAGTATAGTTTTCTACTAATTCAGATTTAGAGAGCTCATTCACTCGCGGTTCTTTTTTTCCTGGATGAGAGAAAATGGTAATAAATGAGGAAGATCTTTAGAATTCTGTCCTAAAGATGTTAAAAAAATTTATATTGTAGAGAGATAGTGGGACCTGAAGATGGAAATATTGACAGCAAAGAAGAAGAGATGATTTAGCACAGTCAAAATAGCAGCGTAAATGCGGTTTCATCTGAAAATGACGAAATCCTTGCTAAAAGAAATATTAATAACGATCAGGATAGCAGCGTCAATTCGGATTCATACGAAAACGAAAAAGAAAATGACCAAGTCCTTGCCGAAAGAGATAATAACGATGCTAATTCGTATCAACCGCTATACTGAGGTGCTTCGTTGACTGTTTTGGATACTATGCTAATAATTTTAACCATTCTATTAAATCACAATGTTACAATAACATGTCTTGCAGATATTATATTCATTATAAATGTTCACTGCTTAGGAGAAGGTTTGCAAAGAAATAATTTATACAAATTTCAAAAGTTTTTTTCTATTGGAAAAACGGAAATGAAAAAGCATTATTATTGTGCGACCTGCATCCGAGAATCGAGGTCAGTTCTTGATATTTGTCTCTCTTGTCCAAAGAGCAAGAATTCTTACTCCGTACAGTTACCGTTTCTTGAACAGTTGCAGGAATTGTTCAGAAGAAATGATTCTTACAATGATTTACAGCATCGATTTCACGGGCCATTGTCGGCACATTCTTATTTTAAATATACAGATTTAAATGGTAAACTCCTTAGGCTTATTCATGATACTTTTCACATCGATTCGCAGATAGCAAAATCCCAAAATCAGTTCATTCGAATGTTTAAATTCATTGAGATGTTACCTGATGGCGATTTCAAGAATTTTTGTAAAAAAAGAGACAGGTAAAAATCATTGAGGAAGTTTTTTGAAACTGCTATAGTGCTGGCGTATATAAATATCTGCAAGAATTACCTGAAATGATTGACATCGCATTACGTAACTTGGAAATTCCGCGGAATTGTCAAGTGTGGCTATATTCGAGAATGTTGAAGAATGGAAAATTGTATGTATCAACAACATACAAAAACAACTTGCAAACATTTTCGTCTGCAGTATAATGTGTTAATAACTTTGAATCAAAATTAAGTATTCTTTATTATTTTATCAAAGTTAAAAATAATTGTAATTGTGCGATGCAAGACTGTCAATGTGAAGTTAATCATTTTGCAATTGTACAAGAAATTACTTGTCATGGTGTTTTTAGTGCTAGAAGCAATTCTACTTATAATACTCGATCCCCTCTACAGAAATACAAGGTTAATAACAGTGTAATTGCTACTCCTGTTTCATCTTTCACTCCTGTCTGCGTTTATATAAAACTGGACAATCAGACTTATGTCGGAGTGCTTATCAACCAAAAAAAACTCGAATGAAACTAATTTTAAAGATATTTCTTTGACAATTATTGTTTTCACATATTTTTCATATTCACACTATTTTGCAATATTCGAAATATCCTAATAATGTGTGTGTGAAATAAATTATCAATAAAATGATGAATAATCACTTCATCAATTATTATTAGATGATAATATATCAATTATTAATCATCGTTTTTATTATAATTAATTATTAAATTAATTCTCTCTCTTAGTAATTAAAATACAAGTACATCATATTTTTAATTGCATAAAATGCAAAGAGTCAGAGAGTGTTTAAAGAGATTCTATTAGGCTTTAAAATCGTTCAATTCAGTAAATAAGATTCGGAGGGTGTGCGATTTGCACTTAAAAAAGTCAACTGTTCCTGCAACAATGCCGGAAATGGAATTAACGTATACGTTACGAAAGGGGTTCGCGAGTAATTAACACTATTTAAATCGAACAAAAAAGTCCGTTTATTGTACCTTTAGTCACTGACTAAAGAGACCTAGAAAGTTATATTCACTATTCGGAACTTTTTTCAACAATTCAAGGCAACATCTTCCATAATTCAAATTTTAACATAGAACACTACGAGCGCAATAACAGAGATGGTAACCCGTGGCGTGGGTGGAACGGTACTGAGCCTTCTCTCGTCTGACCTAAGTACACTTGTCTAGTGGACGTTAAGGTGGACGAAAAGAGATCCAGAGCGTACACCAGCTCAGTTTCACCCGCGACCGCGTAAGTAACGAAGCTTCTCGTTGAAATATTGAACATTACGCCCTCCTTCGTGACATGTCACGAATATCCTCAAGATAACATCCTTCTTGAAACGTGGCAAGTACTGGCAGTAAGCCTTAAGAGGTATGCGCCCACCTTGAGAGAAGTGATGATGAACAAAAATCAAAAACTCTCATGTCGAATCTGAAACAGAAACAGGAAGTTTGACAAGTTTTTCAACAGGTCGCTTTAATGGAGCTGCTGCAGTTTTGAGAGATACTGAATGAATTTGACCATCAGAGCCTGAATAGACTTCAGTTACCTGAGCCAGAGGCCATTTTGTAGGAGGAAGATTTTCCTGAAGTATCAGTACAAGATCTCCGACCTTTACGGGAGGTTTCTGCTTCTGTCATTTTGAACGAACCTGAAGTTCGTGAAGATACTCGGAAGACCATCTCTTCCAGATAGTCTGATACATTTTCGTTAGGAGTTGCCAACGCGCAGACGGGCTGACTTGATTATTTAGAAGAGACTGGATCGGTCTCGAGTTCAGGCAGGCTTCCACCTGAGCAAGGAACGTCGTCATTCCCTCGAAAGTGAGTGTAATGTCACCCAGAACTCGCCGAACATGGTGTTTGACGGAACGAACTGCCGCCTCCCAATGTCCACCGAAATGTGGAGCTGCGGGCGTATTAAATTTTCACTGAATTTGGTTATCCGTAAGATAACGGATGATTTTAGAGCTTTCAGTTGATGCTGCAGAAAACATTTCTCGTAGTTGTCGATCAGCTCCCACGAAGTTGGTGCCGTTGTCACTGTACGAAGTCCTACAAAGTCCTCGATGAGCTGAATATCTCTTAAAGGCGGCGATGAATGCATCAGTAGTACAATCGGAAGCGACTTCCAAATGAACCGCTTGAGTAGCGCAACAGACGAAGATGACAATGCGTAATGACCTGCGTAGTCGAGATCAGTCTCAGTGAAAGCTCGTGAAGTTTGTTTGACCCTGAAGGGTGACAACGGAGCCATCACTTGAGTACAAGGTAACGCTCGATGTCGAGCGCATGTCACACAGCGACTCAACACTCGTTCTACTGCAGAGCGGCCCGACGAGATCCAGTATCTTCTCCGAAGATATGAGAGGCTCAATTGTGGAACTCCATGCCTCATAAATTGATGGCCATTCCTAATGACTAAAGGTTTTAAAAAGGAATCTTTGGGAAGAATGTATGGACATCGCTCGTCATAGTCCAGAACGGCGTGAGACAAACGACCTCCCAAACGTAACAAACCATCATCATCCAAGAAAGAAAGAAGTTTAGTCAATGGACTTCCGTTTCCCAGGAGAAGTCGCTTCGAAACCTTACGGATTTCTTCCGCATAATTTTCCCGTTGTGTATATCCGATCAGGCATCGCAAAGCTAAATCAAGCATGGTGGATGTGAAATGAAAAGGTGGCTTGCCGGTGCACTTCTTGCGGACCCGTGCCAAAAATTGCAGAAAGAGAGCGGTGACTCTCAATAACTTCATCAAGGGCGAATATTTCGTAAGGAGTGGCGAAGGTTGTTCATGTTCAATGACAGTAGAAAGTACTATCTTCCTTTCCTCTCGATTGATAGCAGGGTCAATGTTCTCTTTGGAATTGGGTCAATTCTCCGATGATTGAGCCAACCAAGATGGAACCTGCCACCAAATCCGATGATCCTGTAACCGTGATGGTGCAATTCCTCTTGTAGCGCAGTCGGCGGGGTTGTCGATTCCAGATACATGACGTCAAGTAGCATCAGGTAGAATTCTCTGAATCTCAGATACCCGATTAGAGATGTATGTCGTCCAGCAAAGAGGATGACTTTTAATCCAGTCTAGAGTATTAGCAGAATCCGACCACAAATAGGAAGGTACTGATGGTGATAAGTTTAGCACATATCTTATGTGTGCCACTACACGAACCAGAAGAAGTGCAGCACACAATTCCAACCTTGGAATTGAAGTTTCTCCTTTCCGAAAGACCTTCGTTTTTGCCATCACAAGTGTGACATTAGTTTCCTTAGTGATCAATTCAACTCTCAAATATACGGCTGCTCCTATTGCCTTTTCGGAAGCATCGACGAAGCCGTGCAATTCACAAGAGACTTTCGAAGACAAACCCAGCCAGCGTGGGATGGTCAATGATATAAGTTCTGATAGTTCCGCGCGGAACTTCAGCTAAGTTTTAACGTAATCAGGAGACAGAGATCGACCCCAGTCCAATTTGAGAACTCACAGACTTCGCATGAAAATTTTTACTCGGACTATAACCGGAGCCAACCATCCTATCGGATTGAAGATACGAGCAATCTCATAGAAGACAGTTCTCTTAGTCACCACGGTCAGCTCTGCTGGTGGTCGAATCTGAAAACGAAAGCAGTCGGAAGCTGGTTGCCACAAAATCCCTAATGCTCTGAAAGTAGGATCCTAGTCAAAAAAAAGTAGGAGATGTCTCTTGAAATTCAGCTGGAATTCCTTCCAAAACATCTTCGGTGTTCAAGAGCCATTTTTAGAGAGTGAAACCTCCAGCTTTCAATAATAAGTCGACCTGTCGACCCTTGCCTCGAACCTCCTCCGATAAGTCGGCACCTGAAAGCACGTCGTCGACGTATATTTGTTTCTTTAAGAGATTGGTAGCGAGAGGGTAATCGTCACCCTCACCCTTAGCAAGTTGATGAAGAGTTCGTATAGCCAAATGGGGCGAAGGTGTGAAGCCGAAAGTTACGGTCTTCAACACACACGTACGAATCTCCTCGTTCGGGGATAATTTCCAGAGGAGAAAAGTGAAAAAGTGTGATCCTGCGGGAAGAGCAAGATGCGACAAAACATCTTCTTGATGTCCGCCGTGAAAACGACTGCGTGTCTCCGCCACCGCAGAATCACATCAACCAATTCCGTTCGAAGTTTTGAGCCCGGATAGAGCATATCATTCAGAGATAGCCCGGTCTCTGTTCGTTGAGATACATTAAATACCATTCGTAGCTTTGTGCTTGAGATACTCTCCTTGATTATGCAATGGTGGGGCAAGCGGTACCCCGTAGTGGGTTGAAGGTCCTCGACCTTCGTCACCAATTCCATCTCACCCAATTGCATGTATTCTTCGATGACATGCGCGTAAGTCTTACGCAGTTCCGGGTCCTTCTGAAAACGTCTCTCCATCTGGAAAAGAGTAAGTTGAGCTGCAGGGCGAGAATTCCGTAATTCCAACGTGTGACCCTTAAGTGAAAGGCGCACGACATAGCGACCTTCACTTGCACGTTGATGAGTGGAGACAAACAGTTTTTCACACTCATCCTCGGCCATACTTGACTGAGACAATTTTGCAGGTATGTCCTCCTGGACAACAAACCGGCGAAACAACGCTAGAAGTTCGTGGTCTACCGTGCTTTGTAAGCCCACGATCGTTGATTGGCCTCAAACAGACTTATCCGATATGAGTCCGGATAAAATCCAACCCAACAACGTTTGTTGAGCGGTTGGGGTTTCCAATTCTCGCTTCCTTAATCCACCTTCAATGACGTTTGCATATACGTCAGCGCCCAGAATCATCTCCAATATACTTTCTTTATGAACGAAGGGGTCTGCCAAATCCAACCCTTTTAAATGATGCCAATCCTCAATGACGAGACCATTAGGAGGAATATGAGATGTGAGCCTAGACATAACGAGGGCTCGGACTAAAAACTTGATTTCAGGACTAATACGAGAGCATACCTTCATGGTGACAATACCTCTCGTGTGTCTGGATTATTGACTTCCAACGACCAAAAAAGTGATGACTGCTGATTGACGTGGTAGCCTGAGGCATTGTGAGCATGTGTGGAGGTTCCTTTTTTACAACAACAGCTTCTAAGGTAGTCACTTTGACCACCAAAAAAATAGGTAGGGCTTCGTACTTCGGCTGTGTAGTCGAAGTTCCTAAGCTGTCTTCTCATGATTTTCGAGTCGTAGTGTCCAAACGTTGAACAAGCATATAAACACGTAGGTCATCCCACTTGTCGGTTGGACACTTCAGAGAAGCATGCTCCTACGGTCTCAATGAAGTTGCTTAAAAATGAACGAAGCTCTGACGCACTTTCCCTGAACATCACTGGTAAATTGAATAGTTTGGCAAAATAACTATTT
>JAUMHM010073334.1:0-13969 GCA_032362435.1 Melikaiella ostensackeni
TTATAGTGTCCACGAAAAAGTGTGACATACACACATGCACACACACACACACACACACACACACACACACACACACACACACACACACGCCTGGACAATTGATCAGAACATTGTGTTAGACATTTTGTAATTGAGGAACGTTCAATTACACGAATTAAAAATTTTTCGAAATTGTCACCATTACAAAGCTTCCTCTATGAGGAAGCAAAAAGACGTTACTTATGAAATCAAAATGAATTTGCAACATTTATGACAGATTCTGTTTGTACTCTGAGAATCTTCAAGAAAGTACTTTCCCATGCTCATCTGCTCAACGAGTATTGTACCTATACTGTATTCAATCCCAGAAGAGAAGGTTAAGAGGAGTTGGTTTAGCCTATGTGAAATATCATTACGCTCACAATTAGCGAATCGAGTGCAATCCGTCCCCGCTGGCACGAAGGTAAAATAAACTCAGACATTTCTTTCAAACATAATTATATGATATTTTATTTAAAAGATGGAACGCAAAACGGATATGGTGAAAATACTTTAACAATAGGTCCAGATTAGGAACCAACTCCACTCGGCCAACTTCCTATTATTACTTGGTCTATAATTTGTTATATTCGATCCATTTTCCTTCATCATACCTATACTTTATTTCTGTTTACCATAAATAAAAGAATTTACCTCCTGCAATCAAACTGAACTTATAGTTTTAAATCTTCAAAATTTTCTTGTTTCCAACTTAAAATTTATCTTAAAAATGATGTAAATTCAAAACAACTGTACTACTGGCTGATCGGCCATTAACTATGGCTGACTACCCAATAACTAGCGGCTAATCAGCCAAAAACTAGCGGCTGATCAGCCAGTAGCTAGTGGCTGACTAGTCAATAACTAGCGGCGGATCAGCCAATAACTAGCAGCTGATCAGCCACGAACTAGTGACCGAACATCCAATAACTAGCGGCTGATCAACCATTAACTATTGGCTGATCAACCATTAACTATTGGCTGACCAGCCAATAACTAGTGGCTGATCAGCCATTAACTAGTGGCTGACTAGTCAATAACTAGCGGCTGATCAGCCACGAACTAGTGACCGAACATCCAATAACTAGCGGCTGATCAACCATTAACTATTGGCTGACCAGCCAATAACTAGCGGCTGATCAACCATGGGTCACTGAATCAAATTATTGGATTGCTATTGCTCTGATATAGATCAGTGAATTTGACTGATTATTCACTGACTTTCACTGACCGATGAGTGAATTTCACTGTTTCAGTAGCTTTTTACTAAAAGGCCGTTCAAGTCTTAAGAAACGTTATTTTAGAGCAATCCTCCTTCTCCTCTAAGGAGTTCTAGAATATTTGAACGACCCTTGATTTATCAATAAAAACCGTAAAACTTTGAATGTTTCAAATTAAAAAATTATCGAAAAATTTCTTAATTTAAATTTTAAAAATGTTGCATAATTTACTATTGAATTTCAGATGTTTACAGAGATTGAAGGAATTCTAGACTTTATTGAAGGGCAATGCATTTCCAGTTGTGTCCAGGGATATTTTCATGTTTTATTCATAAAAGTCTATATATTTCTCTTATGAATATCAGTAGTATATTATAGCGAATGGCAGTGAACGCTATTTGGCTTTCGCTGCCTCTTGAGGGATAGCGACATTTTTTTGACGTTGCTGATTTTAGTTTCACAAAACGATAAAACATTGACACACGTTGCTATAATAGTGAAGTTAGTGGCAGAGACATGCGTGCGCGTAACTCCAACATATTCTTTCAGTCGTGTCAACGCAAAGACATACGAAAATCGCTTTCGCATCTTTAGCTGATATTTTTTTTCGCCCCACGGGGCAAAAATTTATTCGCCCGGTATGCTCATTTGTGTTTCGATTTGTCAAGAATCCGCCGTTTTCGCATCGCTCAAGAGGCAGCGAAAGCCAAATTTTCTTTGCGCGTGTCATGAAAAATACAAAACTGCGATTCCTACGCCATATCAATTAGCGATCAGAGAGACGCGGATGTCTAGAAAATACAACACTTACCTCTATAAAGTTAAATTAACTCTCTTCTAATGTAAGTAATTATCGTTTGCGTGGGTGACAAATTAAGGTTACATTTAGTGTGTTACGAGCAGGTGATGATTAATCAAATGATGAATATTTATATCTAGGATAGCAAACTTTTTTCGAAGTTTTTTATGATACAAACATTGTTTTTATAGTTTCTATTTCATTCAATTCATAAGAATAATAACTTATACTTCCCATTTGAAGAAAACTATTACTCAACAAGAAAATCTTGAAGAGAATTTTACATTAAAACAATAAACTGTTTTAATTTCACCTAAATTTTTGCTTTATTTGTGACGTATTACCTTCTTTGAATCAATGCCGAAATTTAGAAATGTGTAGTCTGTAGGTACACCGTGGTGGTAAATTGTTGCCACAAAAACCGCGAATTCCCTCTTTAGATATCTGAAGGATTGCGGAATTACTTGTTGATGCAATGTCAATATATCTTTTCAGCAATTCAATACATAGATAATTCAACATTTGTTCACTTTATTCCCATTCTTATTCGTGTTTCGTGTCATCGTGTCAAAACTGTCTTAGATGACTAAATTATTCAATTACATTTTTATAACTACATTATTGTTTTTTGGTACTAGACGCAGCCTACTTTTAACGGAATTCGACTAAATCTCTTACTTCAAAATTCAGTCATTCCATTTTACTTAAAAAATATTGGAATTAGATATTTTTTCGTAAAAAGTTGTGTTTGAAAAAACGAAGGGAATTATTTTGGATAAATTTTTGACGGAACAAGAAAATTTTCACGTGTTTCAACTTTAAATATTTGAGTGAATGAAATTATAATTTACTCAAAAAGTTTTCTACAGTAAAATCAGTGGAAATCTACTGGAATTTTCAGTGAATAGTCAATAATTCCTCAGTAACTTTTCTCTGATTAAGGTAGGAAAAAGTACGACACTTTGCGAGTGAAATTTCACAGATTTAAATTTAGATGCCATCCCACTGAATAATCAGTCAAATTCGTTGATTAATCAGTAACTACTTTTACCTCTTTGATTCAGTGACCACTCTTCACTGATTTTTAGAGAATACAATCAAAATCAAAGTATGACATGCGTTTCGAACTTTATTTCTACAAAATTGAAACAGTTGGAATTCAAATTCTCGAGAGATGAACAAATTTTAATGCAAAGCATTCAAAAATCACAAGTCGGAAATTTAAGTCATATATAATTAGATAGATGGAAATGTAAGAATTTTTTCAATCGTGAAAGTTGGGCAATTTTTGATTTGAAATGTTAAAAATGGAATAATTTCATATTGGAAATAATGAAAATGGTAACATTTCTACATTAGTCGTGATAATTTATACAATTTCATATAGAAATCTTCAAACTTGGGTAATTTAAATTTGAAAGCGTTCCAAAAGTCAGGATTAAGCAGACTACAAGAGACCAGTTTTTGAAATCATGTTTCAAAATTTTGTAATATGAAGAATAATATGATAATAATACGATGAAAATTAAATTATCGTTGTTTATCGATCCCAATAACATGTTTCTTCTGTTAAAATGGAAAAGCTTTTATCAAAGATAGGGTAAACAATAAGATTCTTTTTCACATGATAAAATTATGAACATTTTTTTATTTTATTCTGTAATATGGAAACAGTAGTGCAGAAATTGTAGTGGGTAAAAGTATTTCCTTCTCAGAACACCAGACATAGACTGGATCAATTATAATAAAACTACAGTGAACATTTGCCTCATTAAATATTTCATAAATCAAATTAATTATAATATACATTTTATAATGTTTCGATAAAGCATGATATTTTAAGTTTTTTAAAAATATTCCTTGTACCGAGTTATCGTGGAAGTTTACAAATTTTGCGGGTTAGTGAAAGCGACGATTTAATTCACTACTGAATGCGACAGGCCTCCGGCTACGATAGGTTTCTTGTATAAAACTGAGAGTGTTTCAAACCAACTAAATAACTGGAACTTGACTTAGAGACTCATTAATATAAAAGGAAATGAAAATTATAATTAATAAGCAAACTTTAGTTTCAAAAATTACATAATTAAATTTTATTTTTAAATAAATTTTATATTTAACGATCTTCACGTGAGAATTTAAATATAGTTTCTTACATTTAATATTTATAATTTAATAAAATATATAAATAAATCCGGGGCATAACAAAACTAGAAATCTTTCTAATTAGGAATGTTTTTAAATGTTACATCGTGATTTTTTAAACATAAATTTCCGTTATTGGAATCAATTAGTGTAGTTATGATTTAAGAATTGTTTGAAACTTAAATGAATTGAATTTGCAGTTTAAATAAAAAGTAAATTTTTGTCTGAAGGAAGAATTTTTCTTGAGCGTGTCACTAAGAGATTTCGAAATTTTGACTGAAACGTAAAAATGAAAAAGTCGTCGTGTCACATGCAATAAAAAATAATGCGATGTAATCAGGACCCCAATTTGTGACAACTGATACAACCATAAAGCGCACATCGAAATTGCTCACACGTGTCTAGACAATCTCAGAAATGCACGTTTCAGTTATGTACCTACATTTGTACAACTTTGACCCAAGTACTTTCACTTCTTTGAACACTACAAAAGTACCTATACTTCGATGCAAGCAACTTTAATAAAATTAACTTACAATAAAATTTTCATTTAAGGATTAAGGAATTGAGCTATTTATTAATATTTATTTATTATGAATAATGAATTTATCGTACTACCTACTATAACAGAACTTTCCGTAAAACTAACCCATTTCCCGCTCGTCCATAGGGCTAATATTACGGAATTTTCCATAATACTAGCCCTAACCGATCAGGGTCACGGCTAGCCTCGATTAAGTTCAACCCAAAAGTACTTGCACACACGGTTCCTGTTTTGTACGTGCTTCGGGTATGCCCCCCGCTTAAATTTTAAGCCAAGAAAGAAAAAAATCGTACTACGCGTTTTGGAGAAAAACGATTTTTTGATTTTTAACGATCAAAAATCTCAATTTTCTCGAAAACAATATAGAATGTGAATAGCAGTTCATATTTCAAAAATGTTCCACTTCCTGAATTCTATAAAATTATATCCTTACTGGATGTTTATTTTGTGTGATTTAACAAATATTTTTAAAAAATACAAAAAATCGACTAGAACAGCATTTAGTATAACAAACTTCAACGTTTTACTTTTAAAAAATTTTGTTTTTATTTTAGTTACAGTGTGAAGAACATTTTCCGTGAAATTATTAAGGTTCCTGCCTGTTCTTCAGAGTAAATAAAATTGGTTTTTATTTCTTAAATTGGAGAAATATAATTTTTAACGATTAGAAACCTCATTTATCCCAAGAACAACGCAAAACATGAATAGAAATTCATAGTTCAAAATTGTCCCACTTCTGGAATCTATAAAATTAAACCCTTGCCAGATGTTTATCTTGTATATTTTGAGAAATTAAAAAAAAAATTTTTAAACGATTAAATGTGACTAAAATAGCATTCAGTTTAACAAACTTCAACATTTTTTTTAACGTTTGTTTCTGGTTCAGTAACGATGTGAAACTAAATGTTATTTAAATCGATTTTTATCGATTTTTTATATATTTTATTGAAAAATTTGTTGAAATACACAAGACAAACATCTGGTAAGGATATAATTTTATAGATTTTTGGAAGCAGAACAACTTTGAACGATTAACTGCTATTCCTATTTTGCGACGTTTTCGAGAAAAGTGATATGTTTAATCTGATGTTTCTTCAATTTTAGAAATAAAAAATTAATTTTCATTTACTTTGAAATTCAGAAACCTCAATCATCTCATGGAGCATGTTCTTCACATTGTTACTGAACTAAAAAAACAGTTTTCGAAAGTATAATTCTGAAGTTCGTTAAACTGCATGCTATTTTAGTCGATTTTTAACGATTTTTATAGATATTTTTTTAATTTGTCAAAATGCACAAAATAAACATCTGGTAAGGATATAATTTTATAGATTTGAGGAAGGGGAACAATTTTTAACCACGAACTGCTGTTCATATTTTGCGTCGTTTTCCAGAAAAGTGAGATTTTTAAACGTTAACACTGACGTATTCTTCAATTTTAGAAATAGAAAATCAATTTTTCTTTACTGTGAAGCTCAAAAACTTTAGTCATCTCGTTGAACATATCATTCACATTGTTACTGAACTACAAAAAAAGTTTTCGAAAATAAAATGCTGAAGTTCGTTAAACTGCATGCTATTTTAGTCGATTTTCATTTCATATTTTATTGATTATTTTATATTTTGCGCCATTTTCAAGAAAAAAGAGATTTTTAATCGTTAATACTAATGTTTCTTCAATTTTATGAATAAAAAGTAAATTTTTTTTTCATTTTGAAGCTCAGAAACCTTAATCATCTCATGGAACATGTTCTTCATATTGTTACTGAACTAAAAAAAAAATTTCAAAAACAAAATGTTGAAGTTCGTTAAACTGCATGCTATTTTAGTCGATTTTTTCTTTTTTTTTTTGAAAAATTGGTTGAAATACACAAAATAAACATCTAGTAAGGGTAAAGCTTTATAGATTTGAGGAAGAGGAGCAATTTTAAACCATGAACTGCTATTCATATTTTGCGTCGTTTTCGAGAAAAATGAAATTTTTAATCGTTAGAACTGATGTTTCTTCAATTTTAGAAATGAAAAACCAATTTTTCTTCACTGTAAAGCTCAGAAAGTTTAATACTCTCATGGAACAAGCCCTTCACATTGTTACTGTGCTAAAAAAAGTTTTCAGAAATAAAATGTTGAAGTTCATTAAACTACATGCTATTTTAATCGATTTTTATTAATTTTTCTTTTTTTTTAATTTGTTAAAATACACAAAATAAACATCTAGTAAAGGTATAATTTTATATATTTAAGAAAGGGAAACAACTTTGAACGATGAATTGCTATTCATATTTTGCGTCGTTTTCGAGAAAAATTCTTCAAATTTAGAAATAAAAAACCAACTTCTCTTTACTATAAAGTTCAGAAACTTAAATAACCTAATGGAACATGTGCTTCACATTGTTACTGAAATAAAAAAAAAAGTTTTCAAAAATGAAATTTCGAAGTTCATTAAACTACATGCTCTTTTAGTCGATTTCTATTAATTTTTCTTTTTTTTTGGGGAAAAATTTGTTAAAATGCACAAAATAAACATTTAGATTATTATTTTTAGACATTATTTAGACATTATTATTCTTTTTAGATATTATAGATTTGAGGAAGGGGAGAAATTTTGAACCATGAACTGCTATTTAAATTTTGCGTCGTTTTCGAGAAAAATAAGATTTTTAATCGTTAGCACTGATGTTTCTTCAATTTTAGAAATAAAAAATCAATTTTTCTTTACGGTGAAGCTTAGAAACCCTAATAATCTTATGGAACATGTTCTTCACATTCTTACTGGAATGAAAAAAAAGTTTTCGAAATTAAAATTTGAAGTTCGTTAAACTACATGCTATTCTAGTTGATTTTTATCGATTTTTTTCTATTTTTTTTTTAAATTTGTTAAAATAGTGGTGAAGCGGGTATTGCGGCGCGCATAGCATATATCAAACGATAGAACAAAAAATATAATTTATAATTTAATGGCTAAATGTGTAACACGTAGATCAATATCTTAGTTTTGCTTCAGTCATGGGGAAAATTGAATCTATGGTATATCAATTAAAATACTAAATTTTTAAGACTTCCAAAAAAGTCCATGTGCGTCGACTTGTCCTACCTGTTGGGAAATACAGCGCGTACTATTAATTTTATATGCTTGTGAATTAGAAATAATTTTCTAACAGTCGAACTCACAAATTTCAATAAAATCAGATATCTATATTCACTTGTAGTTTAAAAAAATGTATTGGAGGTTATATTTTGGAAGTGGTTAGCATCCAAAGCTATGAACATACGATATTCAACATTTTGCCATTAAAATGGCCGTTCGTGACGCATTACCCGCTTGTGAATTATTGAAATAAAACTTTTATTTGCAGATTTTAACTAATTTTACGTATTTGTGACACTTGAAATCCTTCAAAAAAGTCAAAAGATCAGTATTAGCAAAGTTTTAATACATTTGGAGCATTATATTACAAGCTTCAATGATATTTTCGCAACTGTTACAATAGATGAGAAAAACCTAAAACAAACTTTCTATCTTAAAAATTAAATAATTATCTTAATTAACCCAATTTTTGCACTATCTGATATTGCATTCATAAATGCATATACTGAATCTAACCTCACTCTTTCATAATACGCAGGTTTCTGTAAAAACGACCGCGCCGCATTACCCGTTTTTCCCCTACACAAAATAAACATCTAGTAAGGGTGTGAATTTATATCTGAGGAAGGGAAACAACTTTGGACGATGAACTGCTGCTCATATTTTGCGAAGTTTTCGAGAAAAATGACGATTTTAATCGTTAAAAATGAAAAAATTGTTTTTCTTTTCTTCAAAAATGCGTGGTACGACTTTTTCTTTCTTGGCTTAAAATAACCGGGGCGCATCCCCGAAACATGTATGTGAGAGAAACTGGATGTGCAAGCACTTTTGGGTTAGACTGAATCGAGGCTAGCCATGGGGTGCGTCAAGTTAACTTTTTTTGGCCAAAACGCTCGGGGATCTTTGGAGCGTCTTTGGTGGACAAAAGCCTGAATTAATTTTTTTATATGTCAAAAATAATACAATTTATATCAAAATAAACAAGTAAGGTTCTCAAACATTACAAAATGCTCCATTGTGTACTTTGTACATGAAGATGTTTAATGAGAAGGAGATGCAACTTCAATGTAAACTTTTCCTTTTTTTAAATAAGAATTTTTTATTTTTAGAAAAATCACTGCCATTTTTTAAATTCTTATCACTTTTCAAATTTTCCGGCGGATAGAGAAAGAGTGTGAACTTCATCACCAGAATCAAATAAGATAAGTTAAATATCTTGATCAGTTAAAACAATATATTATTTCAAACAAAAATAGACACCATTGTAGGCACCCGATCTAAAAAGTGTTCTATGCCGAAAGGAATCTTCACACCAAATTTCATGCTTTTGTAGCAATTAGAGCAAAATTTTCAATATCATCAGTATACCGATTTGGTTGAATTAAGGCGTGGAAAATTTGGTAAAAAAAAGTCATTCAATTCAGAGAAAACGGACGAGAATTTTTTTTCGTTTGCGGCGCATGTTTTCCATAGAAGGTGACTTAAACTCTAATATGCATTCGAAAAAAGCAATAGAAAAATAGATTAGTAGCTTTTGAGTTGCAAGCAAAAAGTTGCAAAAGAAATACTTTAAGAAATGACATTATGAAAAAAATTGTGACACTGTGTATTGGAATTTATCTGATTGTTTCAACCATTAATCTCATTTTTGCAAAAATAGTGTTTGTGTCTTTTCAAAGCGCCACCCTTTAATTGTGATCATTCCCGTAAATAAAATATTGTTTTTTCGATAAATAAAAATGTATTAAGCTATATCATATCTCTATGGCTTAAATTACAGAAATTTCGTACTGAATTTTTTTAAATAATAAAAAAATTCATAAAATAACATCAAAGCTGTATTAAGACTCGTAGGACAAAAACAAAAATAAATTATTAAAAAATTATTTTAAAAAAAACTATAGAAGGTAGAATTCTCCTTGATAAAGGAAAGTAAACAATAAAAATATTTGGTACTTGAGGCTCTCTGAAATTAATTTTATGTGCATTCTTGTACAATTAAAGACCATATACATGGACGGCCTTGGTAAAACCCGTCGCTCAAGTATGAATCTTCGTGCCTATATTTAATCTCAAATAATGAAATTATTCTAATCATACGTCTCTTGAACATATTAAAAATCTGTTTATTGATGTTAAGAAAGAAACAATAAACTAGTAATAAATCAATGCGAAGAATAAATCAGTAATGAATACAATAATGCATTTTATTATTATTTAGCATTAATAAATTAATTAATGTCAATAATCTTATAGAATTTATTATTATTCGTTATAAGACTTTTGCATATGAACAATGATGAAAATTTTGAGAACTTAAGAAGTTGTCGAACATATTTGGGGCATTATTCCTCAAGTGTACCCAATCCAGAATATTCGAAGCTGTCTGATGTGAGTCAAACTTGGGCAAAGTGTTGCGCTTTTGGATAGTAGTTTATGGGGGAAAAATGTTATCATTTTGTATTTACCGCGGGGGAGGGGGTGAAAGTTTTGGGATTTTCGTGGATATCTTCTACTTCGGCGATTTTTAACTCATCTAAGGGCGATCAAAAAAATTTCGTCCAGTACATTTTCGATAGGTTTTTTCACGCCCTTTCGATTGGTCATATGCATTTTTTCAAAAAATAAATATTTGACCTCCAAAAATGAAGGTCAAAGATAAATTAGACTTTTTTTTCGAAATGAGACACGTATTTTTATCTTAAAAGAAATCTTTTTTCTCTATAAGACTATATAGATTAGAAAGTGGCCTTAGAATTACGATGAATTTGTTCTAAAGGAGACTTCAGTTGGACCTCCAAAGGACAAATATATTTATTTATCTTTGTTCAAGTATTCTCCAAAGGAACCCTTTTGAGTCTCCACAGGTTTCTATTGGAGTTCAAGTTCTAAAAGATACCAATTTTTATTCAAGCCGCAACTTCAGCGAAACCCCAGTTTTTTCTGTAAGACTTCAATTGAAGGAATTTTCCTTAGCTATGAAATACAACTGCCGTAGAATTACTCAACTTCGGAGATTGGCCCAAACTTCGGACACCCAATTTTGTTGCTTTAACATAACCAAATAGTATAAAAGCAACAAAAACTTTGAAGTCCAAAGTCAGAAATAACGTAAGAAGCCAATTTTATTTTCCAAAAATAAGTATAAATCCAAGGAAAATAGGTGTCCGAAATTTGGGTCAGCGTCCGAAGCTGAATGAGTCTACGGTACTTCCCATAAGAGAAGAAACGAAAATGAGGCAACAAAGTGAAACCAACTGTCGCTAAAAAAACTAAAAGCGAAGGAAGGCAGGTAGATAACAAGACGTACAGCAACATCAAAACATCTCAGAACTTTAATTTGACTTAATCAAATATCCATAAATTCTCTTATTCGACCCGATCACTTATTCAATAACTTAATTTTCCAAAATTCAAAAAAAATTTCAAAATTCATTAGTGAACGTAATGCAGGTATTTAAATAAGGACAGTCTGAACCCTATAAAATGCATAGAGCGATCAAATATACACTCAACTCTCGATATACTGCACCTCGGCTTACTGCATCCCTAGAATTCTGCCAGCTCACACACGTGGGCGAGGGAATCTGGGGGATAGGGGAAGACGTGCGGCGACCTTGACGCAATCATGCAGTACCATAGCGACAAAGCGGGTAGCTCGCACACTCGCATACAAAATACAGTTAATTAATCTTATGTATCCCTACTGGAAATGGTTCATACGGCCCTGACTGTTTTCATCGTAGAAATTCTCGGAAGAGCCTCACGATCAAAGTAAGTAGTGCCCGAGACCCGCACTAACTCGAGATTCGAGTGTACTAGCATATATTATTACTTTTCGTAAAAACAATACAGTGAAGGCACCCGGGACTCGAGGGCCAACCTCATGAGTGTACCGGATTACTCAACGCTTATTTTAATAAATTAAAAATGCTAAGTCCACTTTTTAGTCTATATGGTTTTATAGGAAAAAACATAAGCTTTCTTTTAAGACACAAAAACGCGTTTTATTTCGAAAAAAGTCTAATTTATTTTTGATCTCAATTTTTGGAGGTCAAGTACTTATTTATTGAAAAAATTCATATAACCAATCGAAAGGGCGTGAAAAAAAAATCAACCTATACACTAAGAAAAATGGATTATACGAGCAGGATATTAGAACCAGAGGATAATATCCCGTATAGAAAAGTATATTAGCGTGTATAATTTATAATCTTTTTCTAACATATGAAGATGTTACCAAATATAATCTCTCGATGTTAAATTCTTATAATCTTCAGAAATTAAATGGTAACATCTTCGATTTTAGAACATCCAGGCGTCCATTGAGTCTCAGATGGCCGTTGCACGTGTCATATTGTGTCACACTTTTCATCCACTCGCATCATAAAAAGTAATAAGTGATAAAGTGCTTATTAGCACTAAATCACACTTAATTTGAATTTAGAAAATAAGTAAGTTTATATTTCTTTTCATTACACGCCACTGTCGCTTGTATACGTATAGACACTTAACCTCCTTCAGTTTCATTTTTGTAATATTTTGATAGCTACTTTCGTACTTATTATATTAGAAAATTGGAATTTTATCCATTTCCATTGATAGTTGCATCTATTAAAATTTTTTATAGGAAATCAATGTGTTTTATGAATACGTTTGCTCTAGTTATTATATGGTATATGTTTGAGGTAATGTCTAATAGATCCGGATTATGATATGGATATTAAATTTCAGAATCTTAGATTATATATTTTAATATCTCAGATTATAAAATTTTATAATCCATGATATTATCAAGTAATATCTATTTTCTAACATCTAAATATTATAGTTTCAATGGTCTAGATCGCTGTCCCAAAGTTAATAGTTCAAGATTATACCCGGTAACATATTTTTTATTAGGGGCCATCCATAAATTACGTAAGAAAACAAAAGAAGAAATGTCACATTGACATCTTTCTCAGATTTTTATTGATCATATTATTATCTCTCACATATTTATTCTTTCGTTTCTTACGTAATTTATGGATGATTCCTTACCGGGTATAATCCATTTTTCTCAATGTACTGGACGAAAATTTTTTATCGCTATTAGAAGACTTAAAAATTGCCGAAATAGACGATATCCACGAAAATCCCAAAACTTTCACCTTCTTCCCTTCGGTAAATATTTATCCAAATGAAAAAAAAATTTTCGCATAAACTACTATCCAATAGCACAAGCTTTTGGCCAAGTTTGACTCAAATCGGACAAATTTGATTTTTGAGTGGGTACACTTGAGAAATAATGTCCAATTAATGCTAATTTCCATATTATGTTACGGAGGTTCTGGTGTACCGGGGGTCAAAGAAAACCTTCTCGAACATTTCCAAGTTAACTCTCTACTTGTAACAAGAAGAATGACTTTTATGGTTATTGAATTGATGAGTGATAACTATGTAGCCATATTCTTCAATTAAAGCTGTCCTTTTGTCTCTATAGTATTTTTTCTATGGAGGAAAAATCTTTTGCAACTTTTGTATATAACTTTAAAACTTAATTCTGATCCAAACTATATCTTAAAGATTAATTTCAATATTTTTAATGACATTATAGAAAACAGGTGCTCATAACTCATATAGAAAATATTAGAGTTACAAGTACTATAGACGGATGAGAATTCTGAGAAAAAATTTGTGCACTACAAATTTAAATTATCTACACGATTAGCGCGAGCGTCCCTAAAAATTACTGATGACTTTGAAACACGATACCTCGGTCGGAAATAAAGCTAGCCATTAAAAAAAAAAAACGTCTAGAAAACCTATAAAATTCCACGTGAAATGACCCATAGTATAGAGATTTTTCTGACTTCTTGAAGAGGATATATCACGTGAGAAGTTTTTTTTTAAATTCAAAAATTTCTCTAATTTTGTACGTCAACTTCAAGTCGTATTATGACCTAGGAAAGTTGCAGCAAAAATATGAAATTTAGATGACGTAATCTTTGAAATCTTACCTTTAATTTTAGCCAAGAAAACTAAAAAAATCTAATATTATTAAATCATTTACAAACTTCCCCTCCGATCTCATACCTGTGATAGAACACTGTCTCAATAACACTTACTTCTCTTTCAATAACCAATTCTACGAACAAACCTCAGGAGCAGCAATG
>JAUMHM010073413.1:0-32864 GCA_032362435.1 Melikaiella ostensackeni
ATTGAGCTGCCATTTTTTCTTCACTTACTTTTTGAACGTCAAAGCCAGAGGACTCGAATTTTCTCGCCGATAGTAGTGTTATTGTCGTCGCCTCGTGCGCTGCTGATTCTTTCAATTCCTCTTCCTACTCTGTGTACTCCCTCCCCACTATATGGTCGAAGAAGTTGGATTTTTCGTCGGTCACGTTCGCTCGGTTTTCTGGAGGCCTGCTGATTGAGGCTTGGTTGTAAAAATTTTGTTATATAATATCACAATCTTCTTCCTTATGCCCTGGTCGTTTACAATTTCCACATAAGACTCAATTTTGCCCTGCCAAAGCAATCTCATCTCGTTTCTTGTAACCGTTGTTTTTGGTTGGTAATAGTATTGGTGCTTCATTCTTCCTTCTTGTTCTGATGGCTGCGTCGACATCCTAAGCTATAGAAAATGCTTCATTTAGAGATTTCGGATGTTGAGGTCTCATTCTGATTTCATATTTTTCTCTTATGTTTTGTAGAAAAGCATCAACTCCCAGTTGACTCTCTAATCCTTGGCAAATATTTAACTTAAGAGAAGATATTTTTAATCAGTCTAAATGCTGTCAAATATTGTCTCGTATTCTAAGGAACCTATTAATGAAGCTGTTTAATCCTTCATTTGTTCCCATTTCACAGGTTCCTCGTTGACGATTAAGAGAAGTATAGGTCTCTCATTCTCCGAATAGGATTCGTAGTCCATTATACAAATCCTCATTGTTGGCAACACCATGTATTTTCATTGAGCCAGTTGCTCGTCCTTTTAGTTTTTGATCAATGATGCCGGAACTTAAAATTGGTCTTTAATACTTTTTCGTTCTAGCTTCTGCATTTTCAGTTTTCTGAATAAAGTTTTCACAGTTAGTTTCATCGAAGTCTGGAACCAGGGTGATGATTGTTTTAAATTTGAGTTCACCTTCATCCGTACTTTTTGGATTCGCATATTGATTTTCATAATCCCTGTTTTGAATATTTCCAGAACCTTCCATGTTATCTAATCGTGCAGTGATTCTCTCTAGTTGTGACATTATTAAATTTAGAGCATCATTTACTGAAGTTCTAGTGGGAAATACAGATCGTGACATTTTTTTTATTGAATTCTAAACTATCACTTGTCATAGAGCTTAAAGAATGTGATGAAATACCATTCGGGTTTCTATAGTCCTTCCAAATATCAGCCAGTATGTAGTCTTCAGGATCAACGAATCACCTTAGTAACTTCACTTGTTCCCATTTATGTTCTTACTCTACTTATTACTTTAAGTATTCTATTGGAAAATAGCTCAGGGACAGTCGGTAATGCTGTTTGTCTACTTGATTCAGTTACTTTTCATTCATTTATTTTTCATTTTTTTTTGAAGTACGTAAGTTCTTTATCCGAAATATCGCCAAGTTGATATCCCAGACCGCTGCCACCAATCTGTCGTCCGCGTGACTTAGCGACAGATAAACTTAAATTTTGGAAATCGAGAGTAACCCTCTCGATTTTCAGTTTATTCAATTGAGAATATGAAGTGTACAAAACTTCTTGGCTCCTGCTCTCAAGCAGAATAGTGTTAACGCTATCAAATCTGGTGTTAAACTAAACTTTCGCTTAGCAAACATTACCGTTTGGTATATTGAACTCTATAATGGAATCTGCTGACTATTTGAATACTCAGTAGGGCTCTTACGACATGCTGGTAATAAAGTGTGTGGTGAAGAAGGAAAATGACAAGGGAGATGGGCAAGGGACGATAGGAGGGAAGAGATACTATAAAAGGAATGGGATTGCAGGTTTGGAAGTTAAGAGAAGGAATGAGATGGGTCAAAATGTGCAGATAGTTCTGAAAGAGAGAGACAAGAAAACAGAGGTACAGGAGAGATATAACAGGACAATGCAATCGAAGTATAAAATTGAATATCAGTGGAAGAGAGTGGACGGGCGAGCAAAATATTTAAGAAAAAAAGGTAAAAGGGGACGTCAGAAGGTAATACCGAGGGCCGGATGTGGGAATATGGAGGAATGAAATAGATACTGGTTGGATGAGAAGAGATCCTGTAAATTGTGTAACAGGTGAGAGGTTAGATTTAAACATTGGATGGGAGGCTATGTGGAAGTGGAGGAGGAAGGAAGTATAATCGGAAGAATGGTGCATAAGATTAGGGAGAAAGCGGTAGTGAGATCGGTCCTCCTTCTCAAGGAGGCGGTACAGGCTGCGTGGCATAGGAGAGAGGCATAGTCGATGCATAGAATATGTGAAAAATCAGGTAAATTGCGAGCGGCTAAGAAGGTGAAGGGCAGAGGTAAAAAGTATGAAACTGAGAGGTGCGCAGATGCAAAATGGGGAAGGGCACGGATTTGTGTAATCGGTGGATTTGCTCGTAAATGCAACAAGGATAATAGAAGCTTGAGGACGGAAAAATAAGCCAAGGTAAAACCATGTAAAATGCGAGAGAAGGGCAGGTGTACAGATTCAGGGATGAATAGAACGTAGGGTGCGGAAGGGAAGGCAATACAGAATGTAAGAATGTAAAAAGAATGTAAAAAGGTGAAAAAATTTGTAAGAATATGAGGGAACTTGAAATGTGAGCTACGTTGAGGAAAATTTGATAACGAAAAAAAGTGTATAGCGAAGGCCCAAATTTTTCCTGACGCATCAATTTTGGATCTCAAAATATGAATATTCCAATTTTAAAAATGTAAAATTAACATTCAACCAATTTAATAGATTTTCAATTTAAAATTCCTGAACTTTTATGATTTTCAATTAGAAATTTATGAGTTTGAAATGTTTACAGTAGAAAATGATGTAAATTAAAATGCTCTTTTTGAAATGGTTCAATTTTGAAGATTAAAAATTGAAAACTATTCAATTTTGAAGATGTAAAATTGAAATTTATTCAATTTTATACATTCGCAATTCAATTTCATGAGTTTTCATGAATTACAATTGAAGGTTCATCAATTTAAATGTTTAATGTTTGAAATGATGTAATCGTAAACGTCTTTTTGGAATATGTAGTTCAATTTTCAAGATTGAGAATGGAAAACTCTTCAATTCTGAACATTTGCAATTGAAAACTCTTCACTATTTAATGTGTATAACAGAAAATGATGCAATTTTGAATGCTTTTTTCGAATAGATCGATTTCGAAGATTTGAAATCGAAAATTATTCAATTTGATAGATTTTCAATTGTAAATTCTTCATTTATAAACAGTGAAAATGACAAAGTTGATTTGTTCTTTGGAAATTCTCATAGTTTTTTTACCTATCTAACATATTTTTGTAGATAAAAAAATCATATGTTATGTTAATATATGTCATGTAGATGAAAAAAGAAACTTTGCAGGAACTTCAAGTTATTTAAATTAGTGACTGGAAATGTAACAAGTTAATATTTTTATGAACTATAACTATAGCTGTAATTAGAACATATTTTAAAGAACACCCCCAACACTGCATCTAACATCAAATGATGCTTAAGTGAGATAAAAATCATTGTTATGTCGATCTTATATGACGAGAATTGGATATTTCAAGTCAAACTAAAGAATTTTCATTTAATCGAAACAACTTCAAGTGGAAACAGAATTTCATAAGATGTCAAACTGACGTGTGAACTGACTAATAAACTGTCACATTGACATGACAGAAAAAATCGCGAGAAAAAAAAATAGGCGAAAAGCAAGCGGAAATATAGGAGCTTCGAGGTGGACAAAGTGAATGAATGAATTTGAATAGTATTATTACTAACAGCTGTTGTAGAGAAAATCGCAATAAACGGCCGGAACAGCAAAACATAAACCAGAATGCAAGTATATATTTCCATTTCATATAAATGTTCTGTTAATTTTAAGATTTGAAAATTATATAAAATTCATGAAAAGAATCATTTTTACAATTTAGCGTGTACGTATTACTAGACCAAGTATATCTCCACGAGATTTATGAGAGCGAAATTTTTACTGCTCCATACAATATGGAATCAAGCTTGGGTAATTTCGTATGCAGAATAAGATCTAAGTTGCTCTCTGTGTGAAATGAAGTCCATTTTCATCAATTTTGATTTTTTGCAATAAAATTCACAAGCAGACTATTCTGTAGCACATAAAAAATATTATAAAATTCAATCAATAATATTCTATTTCGCTAGAGTGTCGTATCTCTATATGCATTTGTAAATGGAGATACGACTCTCTAGGGAAGCATAATTTAATAGTTAATATGCTCTGTTTAATCTTTGCTACAAATGCTGCATAGGATGTATACGATAACTTTTTCGTAAAAATTTTATTTCTTTCTACTTATTTTCATAAATTTTTTTTCTTCATTTACCTATTTGAGTTTGATAATTGAAAGTCTTGAAAATAGTTGGAAATTGATTGTGACTATAGTTATTTATGCACGTGATATATTTCATTTATATTTATTGTAGGAGCACTCACTTTAACTAATTTTAAAATTGCATTGGGAAAAAAGTTTCTGCTAATCTTACAGTTGGTGGCAGCATACGATTTCCTCTAATGTTCAAAGAAAATCCTGTGAGAATCGCAGAAATTTCTGTATGATGTACTGGAAATTTCTACGGGATTTGCAGAAAATATCCGTAAATCTTGAAGCTACCTAACAGGATGCTTTATGATTGATAAACAGTTTTATGAGGATTTTATTGCTGTCATACTCTTGATAACAAATCTTGTAGAGCAAATACAAAAAATAAGTAATGAAACCGTGAGTAGTTTATTCTATGATATACATACAGGCCTGATAGTGATATTCAGTTTATAATGATAGCAAATATAATTTTTAGAAACTTTCAGTAAAGGATAAATTAAACAATATCTTCTCACATGACAAAGAATGATGTATTCATGTATTAATTCGTTAGCGTCAAGTTTAGTGTTGGGGCTAGTATTACAGAAGATTCCGTAATACTAGCCAGACGACATTGCGAAATTTTGTCGCATGATTGTGCATGCACCGAAAAAAGAGAGGCTCTAAGTGATCAAATATTATTATCTAGTCTAATAAGTTATTTTATTCTTGTACAATTTCGCGAAATTATCCGAATTCTAACTGAAAATTTTAGTTTTTAGTACATTTTCTTAAAATTGCTAAGATTGAAATTTTTTTTGAATAATTGAAGAAGTATAAAACCTCAGATTTTTTGCTAGAATTGAGACACTTTTACATGATATTACAAGTAATTAACAAGTTATACAAGAAATTACAATTTTACCATTGTTGTAATCTAATGTAATTTATTGTATCTTCTGGTAATTCTCTTATAACGATACATTTTCCTCATGGATACTTATTTATACACTAAAATTGCAACTACACGAACATGAGATCTACATAGATAGAATATACACGTTTTGAACCCCCTGAATCAGAAAAATGGTTTTCACAATGGTGTCATTTGTAGGAAGATAACTTTCAAAAGAATTTTCCCATAAAATTGCACATTGGCACACTTTGTTAAAGTCTGATGAAAAAAAACGAGTTCGTTAATGAGCCATTTTTCACCAACCGTTCTGGTTTTATCCATCGAAAACGCTTTTTAAGAAATAAAAAAATCTATTTCTCAACAGAACAATGCAAGATAAGAAAAAAATGTTTCAAGAGAAATTGTTAGACTCAAAGAGGTCTACAAATGTGATTCAGACTCATTTGGGTTAGACGCATAGTTTTGGTTTTAATCGTGAAAAATGTTGTTAAAAAACTTCAAGTTATCTGAGAAGACGCCGCCATATCTTTATTCATTTTTTCTTATTTTCTTTGGACGATTCAATAGATTAAGAATTAGTCCATGTTGAATAAATATGCAAATGTATCTACTCGGCCGAATAATACAGAAACTTAAAAGAAATCTGAGATTTTGCGTAATTGGAAGGTTAGCTTCTAGCGCTTGTAAGTCATAAAAAATAAAGTATCTGCGTATATGTGATGATCACGTTTTCAAGGCCTGGCGCAAATGCTGATAATTTTATGTTCTTTGGAGGTGTATTAATTTCTTATCCGAATGACTATAACATTTTCAGGGAGAAGCGTGGAATAGCCTTCAAGAATTTAATTATTTTTCGTTTCAATACGTTTTTTTTATTAATGTGAAAAGATGTATAAGTGACGTCTAATTTAACTTTGAAAAGAAGAAAATCTCTCGAATGAATGTATTTCATTTTTGAATTCTCATTCTTTTATTATTTCTAAAGCCAATTCCGGTAATCAACGAAATTCTCTAAATTAACTTTATTCTTGTGGTGTAAGAAAATATTTTTCTAAGTTTAATTCTATACAAATTAAAGATAGGATCTTCAATTGTTCAAGATATATGGGTATATTTTACACGTTTTTTCTTATTCAGCAGAATCACAGGGGTCGTACGATGATGATGAATTTTTTAGATGGAACTTGTCTATTCTAATTCATTTTAATTTCTTTTTTCTCTAAATTGCCCCATAATTTTAACTAATGATACTACATTTACGAAGAAAAATATTGTCACACCTAAGCTCAAAACAGTGACTCATGTTTCTTTTAGATAATTTATTTCATCTTGTGTATCAATTTTTATCTTTAAGTTTATTCTACCTTTTTTATTCACCATTCTGAGTACTGAAAATTGCAATTGTGGTGCAAAACGGTAGCAAAGAAAAGCTAATTTTTCTTACTCGAAAAAGGTTTCCCTAGGAACATTATTTTTATTTCGGTATTGTATCAATTGGTCACACTCAGAAAAAAATGTATTCATGGAACAAACTCGTTTCGTTGAGGCATTTGTTTGACTTAAAATAAAGTCTGGTTAAGTGGACGAAATTCGTGTTGAGTTGACTGACTCATTGTTGACTGACTCATCAATTAATACAATTTTTTGTTTGACTGGTTTTTTTTTTAATTTTGCCTATATATTTTGTTGATTTAGCCAAACATTTTGGATATATCCAACAAATTATTCATGTTTTTTGTGATTAAATCACAGATTCTAATTATAAGTTGCTTACATCGAAAAGTGGTTTTTCTTCAGTTTTTCCTTGTTATGTTTAACACATCACAGCAAGAAATTCCGGCCGAATATCTGAAAATGTCCAAGCAATATCTTACAGGGTGGAAATGCCAAGATCCATGAGGTATATCGAACATATTGTGAAAGATCCTAAACCTTAGGATAGCCAAAATATTTCCCAATTTTATAAAGATAAGACATGATATTGTACTAAAAAAAGATATCTCAGGGATAGGCCGGGGATATCTGAATTTTATGAAATAAAATGTCTATAGGATATGCGATAAATGTCCTAAGAATATCCATAATAACACGATCGCTGTGAAAAAAGTAAATGAATCACACGCGATGCGTTCGGTTTGTTAATGACGAACATTCATCATATTAATTTCCGAAATCATTCTTGTGGATTTGAAGTGGATTGTATGATTTTAGACTCTTCTTTCATAAAAGCTCACAGGTAAGTATGCTTTTCAATCAAGCAAAATAATTGTAGTGATATGCAGGATACATAAATAGTCATCAAATGTATGATTGTAGGTTGACAATTTTGTACAGATCAATGTAACCTCAAAACGTTTGATAATTATTACAACTATTATAAAACAATTTTCGGAGTTTGAAAAAATTTACTATCAGTCTAAATACTACTGCTCAAGAATACATTCTTACTGTTGAATTTTTCCTTTCAAGGGAGAAAAAACGAATCAAAGAGCACATAATGATTGCCAAGAAAATTTTGACGTTCGAGAGAGCTAAAATAATCATGCTACGTTGAAAAACATTTTCAAATTGTATTTTGTTAATGCAATGTGATTTCAGGCATTGATGAAATCGTTCTTTCAGTTTGGATATCATTTTATCATTTCATTTTATCAGTAGAATATTGTTGGAATATCGTAGGGTTATTCGTATGGAGCATAATATGAATATTAATGGAATATCCCGAAAACATTCAGAGGACACTAGGGGAATATTTATAGGATTTTTTTAAAGATATGTGACATATCTTGAGGATATTTCGTTCGAGATAGCAAGAATAGTTTCAAAGGCGGAAATGTCGATTTCTTTGGGATATCTATGAGATGTACCAAGATATATCTGCGATTAATTCAAGATATCCGAAGAACCCGCTGAGATATCTTCCGAACATCTCAGAATTGTCCATTTGCTGTAAGGTACAACTTAGGCTCCACTCGTCTCGAAATAGAAAAAGGAAACGTGGAATATAAAATAGTTTGATATAAGAACGCGATTGTGTAATATTTCTAACTTTATTGAAATAAGAAAAAGGTAATGCTAAGAAACTTGTAAATAGGCTGTGTCACATGACTACAGGCTTAGCTATCTTATCTCACTTTATTTATGGTAAAAATTCTCTTTGATGCGTGTTAAAAAACAACAGCCACACATTGAGAGAACGAAGCATCTAAAAATAAGAATTTAAAATTTGAACACTCTAAATCTAAATTACTGAAACTTTACTATACCAATTATCATTAAAATTTCACTAATTAAATTAGAGAAAAGTCGGTCACTGAAGATTAATAGAAAATTATTGATTCGATTAGCCCAAACATTTATTAATTCTGTAGTGGACGAGTGCTAATTGATTAGTCAAAATATGTGAATTTATTCAGGTTTTATTTCAGCTTCACTTTGTTATGTTCAACATTCTCAGCTTTATTGAAACAATAAGAAGACATGCGCTAAAAATTGTAAATAGGCTGCGTCATATGACCCTGGATTATACTATGCCAGTTACACCAATCATAATGTATTTACAAGTTATTACTTCAAAATGGAAAAACATGAATTATTTATACAGGGTTTTTCTTTTATCATGATACATCGAAATATCTCAAGAAATACGCATCTAACGAAAACAATGCTTGCAATGAAAAAATTTTATTTTCGAGGGTGAAAAGCGACCCCGCAAAAACTTATTCAATAAAAAATTCCATTTTCAAGAAAAACTGTGCGAGAAGCCAAGAAAATACAAAAAAAATTTCATCACAAAAGTTCTATCAATTTACTTCAGACCAATTTTTTATAACTCGCATTGTTTTTGTTTTCATCGTGGTTATACTTTTTAAAAAATGAAGAATTTCATTTTCCGGCAAAACTATGCGACACACGAAAAAAGTCCAAAAAATGAATTGTTGCTTTCAATAAAACCTACAAAATCATCTGTAATCTTTTCCTGAAAGAACTCACGGGTTTTTTTAAACATCGAAAATGCTGTTGAAGAGTCGAAAATTCAAATTGTCAGCCAAGCAACGCGAGGTACGAAAAAATAGTTTCAAAAGAGAATTGTTCATTTTGAAAAAGTCTACAAGATCTCTTTCCACTATTTCTTGTTAGAAATCATCTTTTTTCTATTATGAATATTGAAAATGCTACTGACAATTCGAAAAGTAAAATTTTTGTGATTATCTCATTCATTAGAGAATTATATAAATACATATATACAACCGAGCGCGAAGTGTGAGAATTTTAATGAGAATGTGTTTCTTAAGGCCGATTGAGCCTTGGGTAAAATAATTTTCTTCGCAATCTGAAATCAAAACAAATTTAACAATCTCTCCAAAAGTATAGGTTTCGAAAATTTTGTAATATTTGCAAGTAAGCTTCGTAATTTAATTGTACTGAATGGGATGTGATAGTGTGTAAATTTAAATAGTAAAATATAGATAAATGTAAAGAGACATTTAATCGTATTTTAAAAATTAAACAATATAATACTTGTAACCTATTTCATAAAAAATAATTTTTTTAAATTCCGCTGAATCGTACTTTTTTTTCTGAATTAGGATCTGAAATCTAGGTATAACGAAAAATTTCATCCAGAATATGCAAAGAATATGAATAATGGACGATCAGAACTGAAACACCTCAAAAACAAATTTTAACCTAACGTTTAGGTTATACTTCTTTCGATAGTAAATATTTCATGTATAAATTAATATACCTTTGCTTTGAATTTATTATTGCATCATAATTAGTTCCCTTAAGCTCATAATATATTGAAACTTATATGATACAATAAAATAATTGAAGGGTGGCCGGACAAAAGGACGTGAGAACCTAATTTTGAAAATTGGTTTTACTGGCTCAAAGTAATTGATTTGACCTGACTCATGTCCCTGTAGATGATTATGGGCCGATTCGATTTTGAATTGGGTCAAAATCCATGTTTGGTAATTCAAGAAAAATAAGTGTTTCCTTGTTTTAGTCTGTACTTTTCACGATTCAACAGAGCTGAGTCATAGCTCGGAAGTACTTTTTTGTTTAAAAAAAAATCAAATGCGCTGAAGTTAGACAGTTTTCTGTGTCTCCTGGTAAATTCGCGTTTTGGGACATATGCCCAACAGTGGGCTGGATTGGGAATTTATGGTACATTCGAAATAGTCTACAGGTCGCAATTCTGATCGGATTTGAAAGTTTTTTTTTCTAGAAGTGATCAGCATTAAATTTCTAAAATAATTGTCGAAGCTTTTTATTGATATTTTCCATATAATTATTCCTTTAATGCAAAGTGCGGCAAAAAGAGCGATTTTGCAGACTTGATTTTTTTTTCGGAAAAAATGTATAATTGAACACGTTATGTATCATATTTAATGTAGCAATATTATTTGGATAAAACAAATGAAAATTACACATCATTTCTTGCGCCATGCAAAAGTTTTTCGCCTGGAAAGTTAGAGGACATAAATAATTCATATAATGTTGAAGTTAATTTGTATATAAAACTGGTATAAACAAAGAGTCAACTATGTCGTTTATTGTGGGAAAACAATTTTTTTCACCTGGAAGTTCTGAGATTTATTTTAGAAAATGCTAGTCGGTATCTCGATATTCTTAATAATTAATAATCATTAATTTAATTAAAAATTTAAAAACTAAATGTCCAATTTGGCTACTTTACTCATGACATATTTTCTATTTTCCACTAAACCTTAGTAGCATCATTCAAAAATTGATTTTCAAGCATATTCACTAGATATTTCAATTGATTATAACAAATCTTATAAGCAAATTACCTACTTCGAGCTTTTCCTTACAGAAAAATTTTCTTTTACAATGAATATGACCACAAATCTATTCAAAATTGATTTCTGAAGTGATAAAATATTTCTGGAAATAGTTAAGATTGTTATTAATAAGAATGTATAAACACATACCCATGTTAGGCATTTTTCTGTAGAATTTCTTTTTGTCTGTAACATTTTACATTCCATCCCTTATGCTAAACAGCATTACATAACTATATTTGATCATCTTGAAACAAATAAATGAACAATAATCAATTCTTGTTAATATTTTCATTGCTGTTTAGTGTCAATAATTTGCAAATTCAAGCCTTGTATTATGAGAGGCATTTTCTTACCTCAGTTCTCAATACGATGAGAATAATATTTTGAATTTCAAATCTATGAATGTCATCAATAATAAATGATTATAATTGTTATTAATGATCTAATTAATAAAAACATTAGACTGGTGGCTTGTATGGAATATATGTTCGGCAAATTCGATTTAAATGACCTGCAATAATTGTTTATTGTTGATTCATTTGTTGCGGAATGATTCATTCAAGTAACATAACGCTTCCCATCATAAAGGATGAAATGTAAAATGTTCCAGAGAAAATAATATATCTACAAAAAAGTATCTAACACAGATATTTGTTTATAAATTTGTTAATAATGGTCGAAATTATTTTCAGGAATATTTTTCCACTTCAAAAATCAATATCAAATTTATTCAGTTTCATATTTATTGTAAAAGCAACTGTAAAATCATTTTTATGCACAAATTGAAATGCTTCTTTAAACTGCTACCCCCTTGGGCTTGTTCACATTTTGACCGCATTTTATAGAAAAACGGCCAAGATACAATAAAATATTTAACGGAATTTTAAAGTTGTCATTAAGATCGAAATGAAATCTACTTTCCTATCAATCCTTTTCTGCACCAAAAACAGAATACAAAAATGCTCACGAATCGAAAATGGACTTCCAACTTCCTTCTTTCCGGCTGACTAGAAACAAAATCATGGAAAATCCAATTTGAAATTTTAGAAAATGATAATAAGTACACTATTCTAATTTTTTAAAGTGATAAATATAATTCATTAGAAAAATCAAGATACCCAATTTTTAAAACATAAATTGATTATGATAGATTTCAAAATAATATAGAAAATGTTGCATTTTGGACATACTTTAATCGAGTGCGAAGTACGAGACATGCCATGAGAATGCATCCGTTAAAGCCGAAGGAGCTTTAACAAAAGAGAATTCACAAGCACCAAATTACATTTGTCAGAGCTCCAACTTTCAATTTTGAAAGGTTTCTGCTTAAATATGGGGGAAATACATAGACCGAGTGCGCAGCGCACGATAAGAATGTGCCCGCGCTGCGGGCAGACAATTTAATGTTGGGAATACAAGAGTACTGTATATGATGTATTCATTCGCAGCTTCTAGACTCATCGAATGACCTATTGAAAAACATTTTATGACCTTCTGTGACCTACCAAAATTGCTTTTTTTTTAAATTCTTAAACAAAATTATTCGTCTTGTTTATGTGTGAAAAACTTTTTCGGTATTGGAAATATAACAATGGTATATTTGATATAAGTGTTCGCGGTTTCAAGTCGCTTCGAATGATCCATTGAGGTGCCTTTGATGACCCAATAATATCAATCAACAGCGATCAACTACAGCTTTGAGGACTACGTTGGGGATCCCCTCGAGACCGGGTGCCTCACTTGCTAGAAGCCTTTTACTTGCGTTCTGCAGTTCTTCCCTGCTAAAATACTCTCTCTATGTTGCAGCAACTTCTCCTGTTTGTCTGCCTGTCTGCCTGTCCTTCTTGAATGTTTGTCTGTCCGTCCTTTTTGGAAATCAAGTTCTTTAACCAGATTCATTCAACGAAAATCATAAAATTTAGAGCATTTTCAATACAAAAAAAATTTTTTCAACAATCTCAGAAATTGCTGTCTAAGGTTCTGGTAGATGTCAGAAAGACTTGGAAATTATTTAAATGGCTTTTGTGTTATTTTGAAAATATAAATTCATAATCCGTTTCTTCGAAACTGAGAAAATTTCTATAAAAAACGAAAACAAGATATTGGAATAATATTGCAGGATTTACTGTGAAATTGCACCTCAGTCCGGGGCTGTTTGTTTCTATCATGACGAAAGAGTGTAAGCAAGTTGACGATATTATATTTTGTATTATAAGTTTTGAGTATTTATAATTCAAAATATTTCAAATATCAGACAACTGCTTCATTCGATTTGCATACAATAATTTCATGCATATTTCTGATTACATTATATCGAAAAAATACCTATTTCATGTACTTTATTTCCTTTTGTCTACATCATTTTTTTTACAAACAGAATGGTCTGTTTTACGTAATCGTTAAGCGCGATGCACGCGTGTCGCAGTAAGAATAGAAGTTGTCAAAGCCATAGGTGCTTTGAGAATTTTCTTCAAAGTCAAATTGAAAAACAATGTTCAGTTCCGCTTTATCACTGTAGTTCATTTGGGTTTTGAATAACCGTTTTAGATTTAAGTGACAATATTTATGATATTTGAAATGAAGTCAAAATGCAGACAAACATAATGTAAGAAAACGAGCGCAAAGCGCAAGAGCGAAGGCGCGCGTCCCTGGCGCGCTCAATCTTGGCGCGAAATGAGAATGTACCCGCCCAACTCGAGCATATTTTTTAAAATCATTTTATTCAAGTGCTTCTGTAGACTGGATTTCTATTCTTATTTTTGCACATTCCAAATATTTTTTAATAAATAGTGTCAACTCATTCACTTTTCATGAATAAAGAAATTATTATCAAGTATTTATTTGTTTATGAAATTTTTCCCAATTTTTAAATAATATTCTTTCGCAACTGTTAAAGAAACATTCACTAATTGTTATGAGGTATCTCTGGTTTCAATTTTTCATAATTCATGAGAATATTGGTGAAAGTAAAAAACAAAAAATTTAAATCTGTTATGAAGGTCTTAAGTGATATTAAAAAACTTATCAATTTTAAATAGTATTATTTCTAAAGCGATTAAAAAATTATTCAGTGCTGTAAATGTGCGTATTAAAATGTTATTTCCCAATTATTATTGTATTATTATGATACGAATTGCGCTTTTCTAAAAGAATCTCAGTTTCCTTAAAAATAATCGATGAAAACAATAAATTTTTTCTCGAGATTTGTATTTTCATGAGCAAAATTATTTTTAATTTGAAGAAATGTTTTTAAAAAAAAAACGAAAAATAGCCCTTTAATTTTGCTCGGATCCCTGTACTCTGTGCACGCATACAATACATACACAGCATTAATTAAAAAATAATTTCAATTTTCAAAATCATAATTTTTGTCTTGTTTAAAAAATAATTGTGTTCTGATGATTTTTAAAACGATCGTGGCTAGTCGCTCAGATTATCAGGATATGAATTAAAAATTTATCGATTTATTACAATTGATTTAACATAATTGATAAATATCAAAATTCTCATCGTATTCAATTCAAGCGTGATGGTATGGAAAATTTCCATTTTTATTAACTAACATTTTATACAGTAAGTAAGACACAAATTGTTTGTCTTCATTCACGTTCAAGACGAGTGAACTAGAATAAACAGAGATTGCTTTATTCAGAACGAGTCATATTTAACATAACTCAAGGTTTAGAGAACTGTCTGTAATAATATAATATTTCGTACAATCCATGCCATTATTACGAATAAGATTCTCATTTTCCTGAATCTTAGATATGTTAAAGTCAATTTGTGTGAGTGGATTTACGTCAGCAGGTTATGTCATGATATTGCGTAAATGTTTAAATTATTGTGTCTTCTCTTCATTGGTGGATCTAGGATAGAACGGAGGGGGGGGTGTACGGGTGTAAACCTCCCTCCCCCCAAGAGGGGAGATGGAAAAAAACAGAAAATGATACTTTTCAGGCCTGGTCTAACCTACTGGTTTTGTTAGCTTAACTCCTCAAACAAATGATGTAGGTGAAACGTGTTTTTCAAACTTCTGTTCAAGAGTCCTTAAATTTTTGGTGCCGTGAGCAAAATTCGCCTATAAAAGGAGAATTTTTCATTCCTACATCATCACTTAATATCACCTTTCCTGTGACTATATAATTTCTTAACAAAATGGAGATACAATTGACTTTGAGTTTCCTTATAATTTGTGGAGTTTCATTGCTAGAAATTGCTGTCTCATCTGCGGAGAATAGTGGTAAGTGACCTCTTTTACATTATCATCTCTGATAAAGCATTAGATTTGCTTGCAAATTTTGAGAGCCGATTTTTGAGAAAAATGTACATATTTGTTTTATTCATCAAAAAAGTTGAGGCTGGATCCAATTCAAATCATGAAAGTTCTACAGTTCGAGTCGATTTTCACAAAAAAACCAATACTAATATCTTTTGCCAATTCTTGGTAAAATTTAGCGTTTTGTAAGAAAAACATTTTCACTTAAAATTTGGACAAAAATATGAATGAAGATGAAAATTAATGTAAAAATTATTATTTTTAAACGAAACCATTATATTGATAAGCAAGAAATTGCTTAGTAATTAAAGTTGGTACGCAGTATTTACGAATTTTATCAATTTATTAATTTCGGGGATTTGAAACTTCAGGCTTTAATATTTCGATAATTAAGCAAATTTTGGGAATTCAATCATTACGGTAATTCGAAATTTCTGAATTTTTCTGGATTTCTTAATTTTCACTTTCAGAGTATTTCAATTTCGTTAATAAACATTTTCGGCAATTTTATTTATTTTCGGTAATTTGAAATTCTGGGATATTTCATTTTTTGAAAATTTTCTACCTATGAGATTAAATTTTAGGTAATTTTCAACATTCGGGATTCTTCTTTTTCGGCAAAATTATGTCGAACCGTAATTCATTCTCTTTGTGCAATCTTTGAAATCCTTGCGAAATCTTTGTGGAATGTTTGAAATCTTTCGAAATCTTTGTGGAGTATTTGTGAAGTCTTTGAAATCTCTGTGATAAATTCCAGTTAGTGTTAAATTTAGGTGATTTATACTCACTGAGAAATCTTCTAAATCTCTTAGATCTGTTGAAATCTTGATATTAAGACGCTTACACATAAATCCGGCTTGGTTTGTAGTTTTGGACGCATGTACTGATTCAACTACACTACCGACGGATGGTATCGGACCAATAACCGGCTGACCTATAAAAAATTAGACTTGACTTTGAAAGTTGATAGCGCCGTCCAGAATATAGATAAAAATAACTCCAAACACCCGCTAGAAAGCTTATCAAATTCTGCGTTACACGAGCACTGGTTGAAGTGATGTGGCCTTGTGGGTATTGAATTATCACGTCAGAGAGACAAAAATCAGATTCCGAGTTCCAAGAAATTTTGTACTTCAACTTCAACTCTTGGCAGAAACTAGGAAAGTAAATTCATTGATTTCGTATTTTTCAAAACGGATCCTTAGGATTTCACCTTTCATTTGAGCAATTAGACATTGAAAAATCTTCAGGTGTTCATGAAATTATATGTTTTTGTGCGAGCATGGTAAATTTAAAACAAATTACTGCATTGTCGGTTAGTGGTCCGATACCATCCGTAGGTAGGGTATGTAATGTAATGATATGTGATATGATAAAGCTAATAAGCTAACTTGTATAATTCTTGCAGATTCAGCATCAGCTCAACACATTCGTGAAAAGCGTTCAATAGAGACTCAACGTGTCGCAGATCGTCCACTAAATCCAAACCGACCACCACTTGTGGCAAAGGGCAAAGTGGTAATTTGGCGAGGAGATGACAAACTTGGCGATGCATATGTGCTTGGCGATTATATCGCCGTAACGAAGGCCCAATTTCTTGAGAGATCAGCTGCGAATCTCAGGGTTGAATTTTTTTCACAAGTGGGAGAGAGAAGGAGAAGGATGACGTACCGCGTTGCACAGATGGGGCACCCCGATTGCGAAGACATAAGGACTTGCGTACCCAATGTTGCCATGCTTGTCGTTGCAGGTAATCTCCCGACTGCAGGAGACAGAAGGGTTCTAGGCAATGAATTCACAGCAAATTTTAATAGGCAAGCATATGACTGGATTGAACGTGCGTTGACTACTGTGCCATCACAGTTTCTGGTGTCGGTCAACGAACCGTGATCCACTCTACGATTGGTCCTTGATGCACTCAGGAGTTTCGGTTTTCTACAGTTTTCGACTCCCCTGACCAAATGTTCAGGAAAATGTGAGCGCTTCTAATAAAAATCCGCCTGTAGATGGTAAGGGGTTCAGGAACTCCACTTATTCTAATGGGCCTTATTTTATGAGATATCGAAGTTTGGGTATCCACGTTTGAGCGCTCGTCTCACCACTCTCGAGCGCGGTCTGCAATCAAAAACGTAAATATTGAAACCTTGGTGTATCGGAAATTAAGACCCATTTATTTGTGTTTCATCTTGTAACGGCGTCCTGAATTTCGCGACCTTTCTTTGATAGTGAGGTTGAATTTTCTGTATGTGAAATGTCCATTTCCATGGCCTTCCCTTTTCGTCGAACAGTGTAAATTCATTTCAAAATAAAAATAAAGATTAATTATCGTAAAGAGGTGACTTGTTTCATTTATTTAAAGAGTATGAGCGTGTAAAATAATAAGTGAAACGTGGTGAAAAAATTCATCGAAATCATACATGTGCCCCATTTGTAAACAAAATTTTCTGGACTCACGTATTGGGATTGTGTTTAAAAAAACATTTCTGAACGTGGTGTACATAACTCCTGCAATCAGTCTACAAACGTCATTCTAATCATCTTGCAATCATTTAAAATCACCGTGCAATCACTTTTAATCATTTACAATCACTTCCAATCATAAGCAATCAGTTGCAGTCACACGAAATCACCAGAAACCACTCGGAATTCACCTTGCAATCACTCTGCAGTCACTTGCAATCACATACATTTTCTCACAAAAAGAAAGAAATTTCCGTTTTAAATTTTTACTTAAAAATCTATATAATGGTGTAATGTATTCAAAATTTATGTATTTATTTGTGTTGGGTTTATGAGCAATTTGCTTCTTCATGGGTATTAAACAAATTTGCTCCCTCATAGGGGGATTTCTTCAATGACAAAATAAAAAACTGCCACTTCCAATACTTTTCATGCTGATTGTTCGATCTTAGAGAGCGTCCATTGATTAAGCAATTTTTCTTGAAGATCGAAATAAAATATATTTTTTTATGAAAATTTTTTGTGTACTGAAAAAAAACACCCAAAAAGCTCCCAATTCAAAAATAGACTTTGAGTCTACTTGCTTTTTCGGCTTATTAGAGACAGATGTGCAATCAATGCACACAACAGGAAAAAAGTGGGAGAGGAAAGAGAGTCGATCAAAACCATCGGCACTCTCTTTCTTTTCTCCGTCTTTTTTATAGTACTGGGGACCAGCATGTTTCGAAGCTAATTTAGGCTTCCTCATCCGGGGTAGTTCATAGGATAACTACAGTTATGGATAATGAAACATACATTAGTTGTGTATATGTGCATGGTAGCTTTTCTTCTTAGCCGAATTCAAATATATTCTTTAAATTGATTGATATTCTCATTTAAAGTTGCTCTGTTATCTTTTTTCGATCAATTCAGAACATATTTTCTTGTTAATATGAAACATCTTATTTGGGAAAACAATGAAACTTGCATTCTATCAATAATCCTTTCTGTAATATATCTAATCTAAGTTTTTACTAACTTAATAAATTCAATTAATGCTCCTATACCGGACTTTTAGTAATGTCTTTCATAAAATCACATTTCACCAATTTTTTTTATCAATTACACTTTTTATCGTATTGACAACAACATAAAAATAAGGAAAGGTAAAATAATTCTTAAATATAACTTTCTGCGTATAATATCCGAAATTTTGTAATTCAAATTTCGGCAAACACATCACCACACCACTAATTAAAATGTTTGTAGATTTCGTTAATTTTATTTTTCTTTTCAAAGATAGAAGCATAAATTAACTTTTTTGATATAAATTTTTCTGAAATTGAATCATGATAAAAAAATTCTTCACCGGGAAGAAATTTAGAGGAAACACGAACTGTACTGAACGATCGTATTTCTACGACTGGCTCGTCTATACAGAGAATAACTAATCCCAAACCCTTATAAAAATCATTTGTTTAAAGAATGTCAATAGATTTTAGGGAATTATACAGAAAGTTTTTGGGGAAGAGGGAGTGTGAAGAATCTCATGGATCGTCATTTTGGAGGGGGGTAGGGGGAGTCCAAAGCATTTTTTACGTAAGTCTAATCTTTATAATTATTTTTGAAAAATGTGCTACTTGAAAACAATTTCACCTGTTGAAATTACTTTTATACTCTTACACACATCATATCATTATTTGTTTAATTTCATTTTTATTTTCCAATATGTAATATTACATACGCCCTGTAAATATACAGTCGAGAAGTTAACCCTTCTGGAAAACTGGTGTAAAACTTTTAATGAATCTCGTAGGATCTTTTAAAAATCTTTGCAATCTTTTGAAATAACGTGAATTCTTTGGAAAATTTTGCAAATTCCCTGAAATTTTTTTAATCTCATGAAAATTTCTCATAATCCTTTGAATTTCATGGATATTGTACATAATCTCTTGGAATCTCTTTAAAACGATTGAACTCCCTGAAAATCGCTTGATATCCTTCGAAAACTGTAGAAATCCCTTAAAATTCCTTAAGATTATGTAAAATCTTCAAAAATTCTTGTAACCCCTTAAAAAATATTCAAAATCCTACAAAAATCCCTTACAATCCTTTTAAATCCGTGTAAATGCCCTAAAATCTAAAAAAACGGTTTAAAACCTTGCACATAAAAAACTCTAGTGTTAAATAGAATCAATTTTCGTCTTCAAATGGAAATGCAACAGAACAGAATTACTGCGGTGTGAAATTCACTCATTTTCGAAAATATGTCCAAAGGAATCAAATTATGTCGTCCAAAAGAACCCCTTTTGTTGACAGATTGGCACGAAAAAGAAACAAGTTTCAGAGAAGTAACTTTCCGCTTGACAGTTATTATAATTTAATAAGAAACTTTTGAAGTCGTAATATATTTGTAATGATTAACAAAAATATTGAGTGATTGAACTCAAGTTGTAAAGATTTCATGTTATTTGAAATGATACAAGGACTTTTCTGTTAATATCTTTTTCAGGTTAATTGGTGTATGTTGTAAACATAAGAGCACATTCCCGAGCGTGAATTTTTGGTTTGGACACATTCAACCCAAGGGACTTGATTAAACAGGAGTGCTCGGACGCCATGTTCGTACCACTGTGCTTGGCGCACAATTCAAATTTTGATTTAAGAAGACTGTGATCGTGATTGCATGTTGGTGCACTGTAAAAGACCATTTTTGATTTATAAATATTTATTAATTATTACATTTGGCAATTAGTGGTGGGTTAGAATCCAACCCAATTTAACTGTCAAAGTATACAGCTTGGACTTGGCGCTCAATAAGAAGGTACCAAAATGTCGATTTAAATGGCGGTGGAGCACTCCTGTATAATATATGGTAATACCTTAATTCGACCCTACTTACGATTTTCTAGACTGTACAAAAATCCAGAAATCATCTTTTCGTCGTGTGCAGGGTTCAAAACGTAAATACTCCACGTAATATACGTCATTCTCTACGTGACTTGACGTAATTCATGTCCGAATAGAAACTGGCCAGAGAGCATTCGTCAATATCATAACATAACCTCACTATTCTATATTTTTTGGTGGTCGCCCATCGTGCGGTGCTTACAGCATTTAATGTTTCGGTTAGTTTAGGTTATTGTTTATAAAATTCAAATTCAAGCAGTTTGAGGTTGAAATTGTACCGAGACCCTAAAATCCTACATATATGTTACATAATATTAGTCGATTTGATATAGTGATTATTATCGAAATAGTTGACAATTATTTACATACCTGTGGCTTTCTAGTCATTTGAAATAGGTATTTTTCAATGTCTTGTGGCAGTACAAACACCTTGCGATAGTTTTCTGTCCTTCTTTTTGTCGCTCAAAAAACAAATCCTTTCAAGGGATCACATTTTGATGTTGGGTATTTTTTCCCTTCCCAGGCATAATGCTATTATTAATATAAATATTTAATAAATGAAAAAAGTGACGTTATGTTCATGTTACACTGATAAGTGATTACACAAGTCGGCCATCTTGGAAACGTAACTTACGGTTTTCTACTGTTTTCGACGTATATTACGTCAAAAACGTATTATACGTAGAAAACTCTCGACAACACTGCTCCGGTGGCATTTGCAGAAATATGGGGTGTGAAAGAGCCCTTACCAGTCCCTTTAAGCCTCAATGCATTTGCCTGTTAGCAAGTTTTGGCTACGAAGTACCGGTGCACGACCGCCGGTGGCAGCACATCTACCACACTAATAAAAACATCTCGTCAGTGATAAGCACGATATGTTTGTGTGTCATTTTTATTTACCGGCAAGCGTGATAATCTCTTCCGAATAAAACATTTTATTTCAAAATGATTTTTGAAAATAGTTTTCATTTTTGATTTTTCAAAGGTAATTTAAAAAGAAAAAAATTCCCGCAAGCCTAAAGCCATAGTATAAATCGATCCTTGTACATATCGGAATGCGGAAAATGGAAAAAGGACCTTCCTTGGATCGGCAAGAAAGAACTACGCACGTTCTACCCATATTTTTTTGAGAACATGATTGTTTCTATTCATAAAATATTTACCTACACAATTACAGTCTTCATTAATGAAATTTGAGGTTGGGAATTAAGGCTAGGAACACAAAAAATCAGGACTATTCATTTATAAACATTAAAATTAACTTCTATTTACAAAAATATTGGTACTTACTTCACATGAAACTTCTGACCATCAATTTTACCTAATTTTATATTAATTTTATTACATTTTTCACCAGTTCTCACTTCCGCCAAGCACCCGCAGGCACGCATCGTGCAAATTTATCGTGCATGTGAATGTGTGCTCATCATTGTCATTGACATAAAAGCTTGCTTGTATTGTGGCACATTTGGTGCCCCCGGCGGTCGTGTACCGGTACTTCGTACCCAAATCGCCCAAATACTTTGTCGCGAAAAATACATTAAGGCTTGGAGGGCCTGGCCTTTACACCTAACGTCATCGTGAACTGTTTCCAAAAGAACCACTTTTGATTAACACCTGATTTTAACAGATTCTAAAGGAACCAGTTTTTCAGTAGAGCTGCAACATCATAGACACCCTAGTTTTTTCTGTGTGAAATTTTCTGAACTATTTCGAAATATTACGAAATACGCCACTAAAATTCCCTAAGATCCCTTCAAATCATTTATAATATACGGATATCCTTTGAAATTACATTAAATCTTTTGAAATCTCACGAAATCCTCAAAAATCCCTGGATTCCTGAATTCCTTTAAGTCCCTTAAATCTTCGAAATCCAATTAAAATTCTTTGACATCCTTCAAATGTCGTGAAAATACTTTCGTATCTCTTTAAATCCCATAAAATATCTTGAGATATGATTAAACTTCCTTCTTGAAGAAAGTGTAAACGCGAAAAAAAAACAGTTCGAACTGGCCAATCTAACTCAAAATATTATTATCAGATCTTAACATCATTATTATGGAGCAACAGTTCGTCCAAGTTTCATGAACATAGTTTACATTTCGAGATATGGTAAACAGAAGCAAATTACTCCTCGGCTTACACACCCACGGATACTTTTCAAAAATTACATTTTTGATTTCTTGGTGTCAAATCATATCTAAACATGTCGTAAAAATAGATTTGAAAATTCACGTCATACGATTTCAGCAATTTTGAGCTATCAAGCCTCAAGCCAACTCGAATTTTCGAGTTTTTTGAACATCCCTACTATCGGTACTTTTAAAACTGAGTTCAAATGCTTGACATTATGCAATCATTCGACGTTGGCTTACATTTTTTTGAAATAGCTTTGAATTAAACTGAAATTACTCTTCACTTGTCTGAAAACACTCGCAATCGCTCATAATTCACCGTGCAATCACTGCAATCACTTGTATTTTATCATGCGATCACTAAAATCATTTGGAATTTCACGTGAAATCACTGCAAACGCACTCGAAATTCACCATGCAATCACTGAACGAAAATACAAGGATTATTCAGAAAGTAGGAGTACTGTTGCCATTTTGGGCTGTGGGAATTTTTTCCACCAAATTTGGCTGCACTGAGCGGTAGAGGGGCTTCAACTGAGCCCATTAAGCACAGAGGGACCTTGGTAGTACGAAAAATAACCTCGTAGTATCAGTTTGCGTAAAAAATGTCAGTAAAAATCCCGCCAAGTGTGAATAGGGTCGCTAGCGCTCGCGAGTTCCTTCAGCAGTTTGAACTTGAGGGTGAGGACTTTCTGAACTTTATTGTTACAGGAGATGAAACCTAAGTGGCTCATTACACTCCAGGGACAAAAAGACAATCGTCACAGTGGCATCACACTAGTTCTCCTTCCGCCAAAAAATTCGAAACTTCAATTTCGAGCAAAAAAGTCATGACTTCTGTGTTTTGGGACCAAAAAGGGATCATTTTGATCGAATTTCCGCTTCATGAGGAGACCACCAATGCAGAAAGATACTGTAAGTTCCTTAAAAAGCCCAAGAGGGGTCAGATCGCAGAGAATTGTCTCAAGAAGAATAATGTTGTCAATTTTGTCTCTGGAACTACTCCAATGAATAGGAGATTTTTCGAGAAAGTTGACGTGACATTGACGGAGGGGAACTAATTGAATTAGTCAATACGTTAGATTCTGGTAGTTCTATGAGCTTTTTTAAAGCGAAGTACATAGGTGATTAATTTGTTCAAGAAGTCACTTTTTCAGATTTAGATTATGTAGGTATCAATGGTTCTAATCTAATTATTTCATGAAAACTGAGATTTCGTAATATACTTGATGACGATACGCGAGATAATATTACATTACTCGCAATTCTTGATGATACGAAGCGATCTTCGTTACTTTTAGGCCGAGATACTGTTAGGAAATTTGGATTGGGTGTTGCAAAATTAGAAAATATTAGAAAAGAAGAACCTGTCAAAAAAGAGATTAACCAATCAATTAGTATTGATATTTGCTCAGTAGATGAAAAGCAACTGAATGATTTGAACATTACTTCTGAAATACCCATTGAAGCTTAATTACAACTTTTGGAACAGTTAAGAGTAGGTTACTTAGAACCTGAATGACAGACTGTTCATAAAACTGAAGTTGAACTATGCACTATTTTCCCACAAATAGTTCTGTTTTCGATTTTTAAAATTTTTATTTGACAACCCACCCTAATGGGTGGGGAGTAAAAAGTGACATTGTTTGTGACATTGCAAGCTACCATGATTTACCATAAATTACTGAAAACTTCCGAAAATTTCGAAAATTCTTGGATAATCTGAATTTTGGTAAATTCATCAAATTTTCAAGAATTAAAGAAAAAATAATTCCCTAAATTTATATTAGAATGAAAATAAAGTTTCGAGAATTCCTAAATATGAGGAGAAATCATGCTCGTGTTTCAATCGTATCTGAAATCATGCATTTTTTATGAAACATATCGCATGCACCCTTTTCTTTTCTTCTCTGCAAAATACACTACTATATTTTTTTACGATTCTTGTTTAAAAGCTAATTAACTGAATGATACAGAACTCTTTTTAAAAATCCAATTAATTCATGATTCTATAAATTTTTAATTATTCCCGTTATCATTGATAAAAGAAGTATAAAAATAATGATGCTGTATATTTCAAGAAGATTTAATTAATTTTACATGATTATCAGATACGTGTGTTTTTTGAATCCTTCTTTTCGATTGTAAACTATTCTTGAATTTTCATGACTTTTTTCATGCTTTCATTATCAGACGTTGGCTGCAGCCAGGGAATCATTATTAAAAATTGCTTGAGATATTACGGACATTCGACGTAAAACTCAAACATTTCGACTGTTTCCCCAATATATGTTTAAGTATTTTTGAAAAGCACTACATTTTTGGGATCACTGGGTGCAAAACTTTATCATCTGGAAAAAAATAGCATATGTTATGCAATATTATGAAAAAGAATATATACATTGACAGCGTTACGTAGAAACTCTCTACTGACCACTCTACTGAACAATTTTAAATTTGGGATTTTTAAAATTTTAAGAATCAATACAAGTGTATGATGATATGATAATATATAATATAATATATAATAACATATAACAATATAGTATATAATATACAATAATTTGTACTATAATACGTATGCAAAAATAAAATAAGGAACCTTTTTCTTCGGTTTCAATTATCAGAGAATTGAGCTTAACTTATTATTATTCCTAGAATAAATGTTTATTTTCAATCATAACATTTTTGTACATTAGTTTGGATACAACTTCGAATAATTCTAAAGTCAAATAATAATTGAAACCCTGTTAGAGATAACGTTGGATAAAAAAAAAGAGATTTCTGCCCAAGGATTTTCTGTTCTATGTGGTAGTATATTATGTCATTTAATTAGTAGTGAAAATTCTCTAATCGGTAGCGAAGTTTGCCTAATTACTATTGAAATTTCACTTATGAATAGTGTAATTCTATTCATTCAATTAGAGAAAAATGAGCCACTAAAAATTTGTGGAAAATGACTAATTTGATTAGTCGAAATATTTACTAATTCGATAGATGAGAACTTCTCCTTACTTAGTGAGAATATTTGCATTTATTCAGGGCTTCTAATTTGAAGAATTTGAAATTGAGACAAAATTTTTGGAATTTATTCTGCCGTATAATGTGGCGTCTAGTATTGAATTATTAGTGTGTTTCTCAAATTATGCAAGAAATCAAAAAAAATTTCGACGGTCAGCATATTTACGGTTTCATATTTCTACCGGAGGATTCGTGTTGGAAGTAATCGACAACGTGCGGTGTCAGAGAATAGATGGCTTTTCTAAAAAGTACATTCGGAAATTCTGTCTGTTTTTTCCAAGCGCTTATTTTTCAATATTTTTCTGTGTTTTCGAACATTTTTTATGTGCAGTAGGCATTTCCTCTACTGAAAATGCAATTTATGCTAAGTATTTCACTTGTGATTTTTATTCTATGCAAAACATAAGATCTTCAAAGGCCTTAGACTTGGAAGAGAACAATTTGCCAAATTATGCAGGAAATCATAAAAAATTTCGATGGTCAGCACATTAATGGTTTCAAATTTTGATAATAATTTTTCATAAGTTGCCGGGAATTTTCGAAAAGTTTCGAAAATTTATGATAATTAATGGAAATTTACGGAAGCTTGCGGAATTGAATGAAAATTTACGGACTTTCGAGAATTTTCGAAGTGTGCGGAATCTTGCGCAAATGTATGGAAAGTTATGGAAGCTTTTGGAAATTTATGCAGAGGTTTAAGAAAATTTATGAAAAGTTTTTAAAATTGTGGAAGGATTTGGAGATTTATAGGAGTTCTAAAAATTGACTTTTTGAAAGGAAAATTCAGGGAAGTTAATGAGTTTGTCAAGTTTTTGTTCACCGTTGAATATTCTTGTCCCATTTTCGAGCATTGAATGGTCTTTTTTCATCTTAGAGACCAAACTGCAGGAGACTGGTGCCCTCCTCAGTACACAAAACAAACCGCTCATAACTTCTTTGGTTCTGGCTAGGTTTTCATACTTTTCTTTGCATGACCGAAGTTTGTTGGGACTGACGTTATGAAGGGATACTCCGCCCTATAACGATTTAGACGCTCAATTTGGACATGATTTTATACTTATGGAATGAATTTCTCGCATCAAGTTGTAGTTGGGTGTATACTTTCAACAACGAATAATACAGATAAGAATGTAGCCCCGGAAAGGATCGACACTTTTACTGACAAAAGGCATGTCCTCGGAAAAGTTTCAGGCGATGCACGGAGATTGGGTGGTTTAAATGCTAGAGGTGTAAATGATTTCAAGGAAAAGAAATTGCGGGATACAATGCGCGTGAGGAAGCTAGATATTTTGTGTGTACCGAAACAAAGAAGAAGGTATGTCAAGTAAGAAACACAGAGAACAGACTTGAACTTTGGTCAGGAGTAGATAATGAATCATACGGTACGCAAGGAGTCGGTCTGGTTATGAATGAGAGAGCAAAACAACATGTCAAAATGTATGAATGTGTATCACCTAGACTACTATGGGTTAGAATAAAAGTGTGAATCAGAAGACTATTTATTATAACGTGCTACGCTCCAGTTGATGGTGACAAGAGGGATGTAAAAGTTACCTTCTGGGACTCATTAAATGATACATGAGGGACTTGCGATCCTTGCAAAAGAATAATTTTACTTGGAGATATGAATGGCTGGGTTGGTGTGCAACGCGAAGGTACCGACAGGGTACTGGACCATTATGGAGACCCAAAAACCCAGTTGATGGTGACAAGAGGGATGTAAAAGCTACCTTCTGGGACTAGTTTAATGATATCGTAGGGACTTGCGATCCTGGCGAAAGAATAATTTTACTTGGAGATATGAATAGCTGGGCTGGTGTACAACGCGAAGGTACCGACAGGGTACTGGACCATTATGGAGACCCAAAAACGAACGGTAACGGGAATAAATTGATTAGCTCATGCTCAGAAAAAGGCTTGTTTATCACGAACACTTGGTTCAGACATAAGATCGACATGTGTACTTGCTGCAGAGGCGAAGATCTCAGTATGATGGACTCTGTTGTAGCGGATGAGAGACTGAGAGGGCTTGTAAGGGATAGAAAAGTTATGAAAGGCTCTGAGTGCGGAACGGATCATTAACTCTTAGTTTCAAAAATGAGTCTAGGTCTAGGTTAAAGGAGAAGAAGAACTAATAATAAGCCGGAGCAGACGCGAGTTAGAACAGAGAATTTGCAGAAACCAGAAGTACAATTGGTATATGGTGGAATTATGAAATCCGCGTGGCTGTAAAAAAAAAAAAGAAAGCATGGTCGAGGACATTAAATAGTGAAGGTCTCAGCTATTAGGAGAGGACTAGATCAGAAAATGATAACAGGGTAGCACTAAGGTAGTAGGAATCAAGAATGCTAATAGTGAAATAGTATGCGATTCGGGCAAAGTGAAATACTGTATGAGAGTTTTTTTGAAGAGATTGTATGGAGGTCAGGCTATGGAGCATAATAACCTTCTCATTGAAGAGAATACGTTCGACAATCCCGTTGTAGGTAGCGGAAGAAGAATCAATATCGGCGGCATTATATCCGTGATTAAGAAGCCAAAGAATGGTAAGGCTGCTGGTATAAATGGCATCGCCGCTGAAATGTTTGAGAGCAGTTGCGGATATTTTTTTTTGTAGCTGAGCGACTGTGCTAATTATAGAGCGGCTAGCCTACCAAGTACCGTGGAAAACATATTCAACAAAATACTGATTGAGCAGGTCATGAGAATAACGAAAGAAAGGTTTTGGGAAGTTCAGTGTGGATTTATGCCAGGAAGATCATGTGCGGATCAGATATTTAGCTTAAGACAGATCATAGAAAAGAGTTTGAGAGCAAAAAGAAGAGTTTTCTGTGCATTTATTGAACTTGGAAGAGCTTTCGATACGGTGAACAGATCTAAACTTTGGGAAGTCCTGAAAGTATATGGAGTAAATGGTTGACTTCTAAGAGCAATAAAAGCAATATACTATGGTAATCAAGCGAGAGTAGGAGTGAAAGGAGAATTTTTAGAGGATTATCATAATTACTTCCGTTATCATAATGACTTTGCGAAACTCTTCACCTGGGTTGATTGCTAGAGAGATTGATGAAGCGACTAGAGTCAGAGCGACGTTGTGAGATTGATCAAACATCTATTTCTTCTCCATTTAAACATCCCGTACCCAAATTTACCATACAAATTCCTTAATCCCCAGTAGTAGAACGAGACCAACACCGAACGAGTTACGCTTACCCCGAAAGGAATTTGGCTTAATTGTATAATAATAATAAAAAAACTTATATTATACAATAAATAAATAATGCACTATGTTATATTCAAGAAAAAGTTTGCTTTGAATATCTTCTAACCACAGTATTACTATAATACAAACAAATAAATGCTAGATAGTTCGCCAAAAAAGAGGTATACCAGGAGTATATTGAACAAAATAATAAATAAAAAATCTCCTAAATCTTATTTACTTTACAGAATACAGTGAAAAAGACATTTGAAAGAGAAAATGATTTCCGCTTAATTTGTTTTGTTTCTAACGATAATATGTATTTTTGGAGTGACGATTGCTCTGGGACAACTAATCTAAAACACTGAAAGTAAAGCTCGAAGTAAATTATAAACAAAATCGATTTGATTTCTTATTATATTAAATTTCATATTACCTTAAAGGGAGGTTTTCCCTACATCTTTTCTTGAAGATCAAAAAATATTTATACCGTCAATTATTTTCATATGATTTCACATTTCTTTGCAGCCAAATATCCTAATGGAAGGTACACAATTACTTGACGTCATCGTTATGTTTTTCTTGATAGTTCAGGGGGAATGCCAATGTATGTCTCTTACCCCGTTTACGTGTGTGTCTGGAATACAAAAGACTAGAAAATGAAAATATTATAGTCTTAATCATAGGTGTTCTAGATAATTAAGCAGACTAGAAAAACAGGATAGATTTTGTATTAGGACCATAGTCTTAAGTTTATTCTGTAATTGTGTGTTCCTTAAAGGGCTAGTTAGCCCCAGGGACTTGCCAATAAAAATTACAAACCACAAATTTACAATATTCTGCTCAATTAATTGGTTAAGCTCTTGGCATCCGTGCTTTAAAATGTATTAATAATAAGTATGCAGTTACTTCAAGCTACAATTTTTTCTTCTAATCAAATAAAGGATTTGAATTAATTAAGAGCGTTTTAATAAAGAATATGATACTATCGGAATCGGCGTGATAAATTTCAGTTGAGTGAATTATTTTTGACACAAATTTTTCTTGTTGACATAAATTTACAATGTAACACAAGTAATACGAAAGATTCTGTAAGTTTGAAAGATATTGATTTAATATTGAAGGAAAGGGCTATAATCGAGTTGTCAAAAAAAAACGCTTTAGAAAAAGTAGTCTGCAGGCTATACTTTTATTTCTATGTTTATGAAACTTGACAATCGGATCCCATTTAACAATTTTGCATACTTATTAGGACGAAATGAACTCCCCATTGGATCCGCTGTGAACACAGTAAACTCCAAGGATAAATTCTATCTTGAAATTAGATAAAAATGTTGCAGCATATTCATCCACTCAAAGATAAAATTAATCTGGCCAAAGATAAAACTTATCCGGGGAAGAATAAAAATTTATCTGACGAAAATATTTATGTCACGTTCGTGACATTTGTCAAATGACTCTTCGAAGTTAAACACCCCCCTATTGAAATAATCCTGAGGGGAATACTCGTGTAATTTCCGGACAGGATTTACAAGAAGAAATCTGTAAGGATTAATTTTCCTGACTCACGGATTTCTTAGAGAAATTTCAAAATCCTCGCTGATAAATTCTTATCTTTGGCCAGATAAATTCTGTCTTTGAGTGGATAAATGTGCTGCAGCGTTTTTATCTAATTTGAAGTTAGAATTTATTTCTGGGGTTTACGAGGAAAGAAAGTTGACGTCATTTTCAAAATGCGGACAAGGTACAGCTACACGCTGTTACCGAATGAACTCAAACTTCTTCTTTAGAAAACTTCATAATATTCTGAAAGTACTTTCAACAAATTTGAAACACATTGACGTATGATGAAAAGTTTTCAATTTTCAGTCACTTTCACAAATTTTTTAACGATTCTAACATGCAGACGCGCGTGCAGCCCAAAACCAATCGATCGATATTTATGAAACTTTGCATAGATACAGTAAATAAGATGAACATGTGCCGCTTTTTTGGGAGGAAGTGATACATGAACATATCACAGTGTAAATTTTGAATTTATCAACAAATTTACTATTTTTAACACACAGGCAGAACTGCAGCCAAAACCAGTTGATCGATTTTGATGAAACTTCGCATAAATATAGTAAATAACGTGTAAATATGCTGCTTTTTCAGGAGAAAGTGAAAAATCAACATGCCATGAGACTAGATTTGAACTTATCAAAAAATTTACTATTTTAAACATGCAGACGCATTCTCTCCATTTTCTACAATTTATATTTTCCAGTAGAAAAAAGGATTGTGTATAACGTTTTTTTGTAGTTTTTATTTAGTAATTCAGGAAAGTCATTGCAGGATAAAAGGAGAAAGAATGAAAAGATTTAGATAAAGTATGAGAGCAGTAGTGAAGAAAAATTTAAGCTTCATTTGTAAATTTTAATGCTTGCTGATTTTCAATGAGATTTTATTGATTCACACATTTTCTTTATTCTCAATTCACACACGCTCTTCCAGTCATTTAGAGGATCTATATTTCATTATTTTAGTGACATAAATATGTATAGTATATTGTCTAACAAATATTTTACGAGTGCATCGTATTTTTACGTCATTTATGGATCAAGTCATAACAATAAATGTTTTGATTGTGATTTTATCCCACCGTTTTATATTTCAATAAAGACTGACGCAATAGATTATTATTGCGCAAGAAATGTGCCACCCAGAGAAAAGTTTTTTTGAATTAAAATCATTTTCTTTGAATCCAAAAAATTTGTGCATTGCTATGCGGTCGATGAAAAGTTTGTTTCAAGTTGAAAAAATCTCTTGCTTATTTTTCTAAGTAAAATTAAAGATATACTTTTTTCCAAATGGAGTCTCTATTTTATAAATAAGAAAAGTTCTCTTTTCTATTGGAGCGAAAGTTAATTTAAACTGAAGAGGAATTTGTTGGTCTTGATAATCAAGTTATTTGACTAACAAAACGATTGACTTAAATATACAAAGCTTTCACTTGTTCTGACTGAAGAGTGAAGCATTTATTATAATCAAAGTAAAATTTTATCGTTACATGAATTTTATCCAATATCGACTTTTGCGAATTGAGAGCTAAAAACATTTTCCGATAAAAATTTTGGTGTACACTATACAGATTTCCTGTGGGAAGTGGAGAGATATCTGACGTGTACTTCATTGCCAAGAAGTGATACTGAACTTTAATTTTTATGCGCTTACAAGCACAAAGAATTAATTTATATTATGAAAAAGAATAATTATTCATTATTTTTCATTATTCATTATGTCGATTATTTTTTATATAAAATGGTGCACGTGACATTTGTCAGGTACGTACATTAATTTTATTATTAACGAAACTTGAGTAAGGTGAAATAGATTAAGCGTGCAAAGATTTCTTGTTTTTACTATTTCAACGCAATGCCTTATAAATACGTTACGTTGGTGGAGGTGACAACGTCTATTGATAAATTTCACAATATTGCCCTCTTATTGCTTTAATAAACTCGCAAATGTTAAGGAATCGCATTCTTTTATTAAACTTTTCTATTCGTCGCATATGCCATTTCTATAACGTTTTTTTTCATTAATGCAAGCAGCCTTACATTTAACATTAACTTTGCAGTTTGTGAAGTAGTACAAAATATAAAAACAGATTTCAATTTAAAACTAATTTGCAGACATTGAAATTTCAAGACTTTTCACTGAATTATTATTAGAATTTTTGAAAAATTTTCATAATCGGAGACTTTGAAATTACATTTTTTATTACGAATTATGTTAAACATGACTGCCTTTCTATAAGGACAATGATGCATACACACACACATATATATAT
>JAUMHM010073414.1:0-13966 GCA_032362435.1 Melikaiella ostensackeni
ATACTATAATATTTTGAATTGCACGTTCATTTGGTTCATAAAAAATGTTACTTCCAAGAATCTCTTTTTTTCAGTTTTACGGTTAAATCGTTTTTATAAAGGGCCCCCTTACGAAAAATGCTTAGGGCCCCCTAAAGTATAAATCTGGCCCTGTGCGTGAATCGTGATGTATGACAGCTTTGTTAAGCTCTTCACCTGGGGTGATTGCCATAGATATTGACTTGTAGATTGATCTAAAACCTATCCCTTCTCATACAAATTCCTTACTTACCCTCACCGTATAATTTCCTTGACCTCCGGTAGTATATAGTAACGAAGCCGGAAGAGTTAAGCTTAACCCGAAAGGAATTTGGCCTAGTGGTATAATAATAATTATTATTATCGCGCGCATTGGTGAATTTTGTGTGAAACAAAATTTTCACGGAATATTCTTTAAACCTCTCAGAGTAATTTTGGAAAAGAACAGCTTAAATTGTCAAAGATTAATAATAAACACAGGCGCAATAAAAACATTAGTTACCCGTTTGGAACGAAAAGTAAAGTGGCCTTGCAGGTGAATCCATAGGCTGGACTCACAGTTTTGTCACTTTAACATTACTTTTACAAGAATGGCTAATCCGAGATCCTTCAAGGCTTCGCGAATATCTAGACGTGGTTGAGCGGCGTGTATCGTCAGGTCGTTCAACTTCCGTTGATCTATGTTCGGGTTCAATATGCACGATCGATATCCAATTTTGAGAGGAAAAATTTGCATTGTTGCAAAAAACTTTGTGGTTCTTCGTAGTCGAAGGCGGAAAATTCTAGTGCGGGAGGTGTTGGTGCTTTAGTTGCCCGGATTAATAACCTTAGGTCATTGATTGGCAAGGCGGTTGACAGTAAGAGGGCGACGGGTGGCGAGGTAGCGGGCGGCAAGGCGGCGTTTGGTGAGGCAGAGGGCAAGAAGGCAGAGTTCGGCAAGGCAGCGGGCGGCAAGGTGACCTCTGGGAGATGGTGGTTATTTCTGGAGCCATTATTTAAAACTTCGGAAATCAGATAATTTATGGGACCATTATTTAAACCTTCAGGGATCAGAACCGTATTTAGAGACGAGGTGGATGGTGGACTTTCAGAAAAACCGCCTGCCGGGTTCATGTTGTCTTCCATCGGAATCGTATTTAGGTTGGGCGCCACCGGATTTGCATTTATGTCACCTCGGGTTGTGACTGGCGTTTGGCGAGTAAATATGATCCTCTCAGTGTTTTCTGCTTTGGCGAGTGCAAAACCATATCCTCTTTTGTTTGTGCCAGCTAATGTCGTGGGTACAAGTTTCTATCATATTTTGTAGAGCCCCACGTATAGGGCCACCAGTGGATATAAAGATGTATACCTGACTTAATCTAATTTTTTAGGTGATTAGGGTGGAAGCGGGTGGTGACTACGTGCTGAGAGATCCAGCGCGTGGTGAACTGGAAAGTGGGTGGTAGTTGCATGCCGTGAGTGCCAGTACGCGGTGAGGTGGAAAGTGGGTGGTGGTTACGAGCTGAGAATGCCAGTACACGGCTAGGTGGGGAGTCGGTGGTGACTACGTGCTGAGAGTTTCAGCGCGTGGTGAGGTGGAAAGTAGGTGGTGGTTGCGCGCTGAGGGTTCCAGCGCGTGGTGAAGTGGGAAGTGGGCAGTGGTTGCGTGCCTAGTATCAGTGCGCAGCGAGGTGAGGAGTGTGTGGTGACTACCGGAACAGCTTATTTCCTGATTGAGGAAAGGTGAAGTCAGTGAGGATAAAACAGGTAGTTTCTGAAAAAGGTTATACTTTATAATTTTAGCCGTAGTTTTTTTGCCGACTTTTCACGGATCGGATACCCGTAGGGTAGTACGCGATCGCGCTTGCTGCGGGACGGACTCCCGATGATGTGAGGGGCAGGTTCACGTATTCCCGTGTGTAGCCTGTTGGGCCCGGTAGCCTTCCTCCGATGATCTGGCGAGGAGATGGGTTGCGGCAGAAACTGCAGGGCCGCGCGTCCTTCTATTGGCCGTGGGACCTCGTGCAATTGTCGTCGGGGGACCACTAGTTGGTGGTCGGGAGGACGGCATGCCTGCTGGTTCAAAATCACGTGGTGTCGTCGCGATCGTCTGGTTGAAGTGGTACCGGCAGGGGTGCTTCTTCGTCGCCTGGTGACGTAATGGTTCCTGCGTACCTGCCTCTTGGTAGTTGAGTGTCGCAGGGTTTTGGGTGGTAAGGAAATGAAAGGGGAAAAGACGAAAAAAAGGGACGAAAAGGCTAGGTCGTCCTTAAACGTGTTGTCACCGGCTCGTGGTGTATCTGACATACAGGTATATCTGACGTAAACTTCAGGCGATGGTAGAGTCTCGAAGTGTGTTTGAACCCACTTGAGCTTGCGTAGCTCCACAGGCTATGGGACGTACGGACGTGGCGGAATTTCAAATGTTTTTCTTTTGGCACAACTATGCCTATGCGTGTCAATTTTAATTGGCAAAACAAGTGGGAAATGATCGGGAATTTTTTTCTTCGACCAAAACGGCCACCCTGAAACTTGTTGCACCTTTTTTATACAAATTATGATGAGAAATGATCAACATTTTCGAATAATAGTTCCCTGTAGTAGCTCTCAGAGGATGAAATAAAATTTGAACTGCCTGATATTTCTAAAAAATTGAAAATTCCATTTTTAATCGCCATTCAACGCCGATTTTGAAAACCCATGTTATCTAGTTCTGTACTACTTATAGTCTTCATTTATGGACGTACGTTTGCAAAAGTATAATCAATTTCAAGAATTTTATTTATATTTCTTATATAACTATTTAGGATCTTTGTACTGTAGTAAACCCATTAAATGCCTTTCATGTGCTATTGCTAGGTTTTAGATATTCAAAACCAAAGATTAACGAATTTCTGAGACATGAACTCGACAGTGGAAAAATAATGCCACAAATGTTCTTTTATTTTTAAAAAATTACTTAGAGGTTCCGATAGGCCGTTTTAGGTCTGAAACTGAATTTTCTTAGTTTTCCGTTTTTAAAAGATACGAATTTAAGGCTAAAAAATTCTTTCACTCTGAGAAAGTATTCGCTATTTATTAAAGAATAAGCCCTTAATTTTATGAAACAAGAGCGAAAATTTTAAATGCATCGTCGGGCTCAGAGTACAAACATTTGGAATTTTATTGAAATTAATGGTGTGAAATGGTCCCTCAACATTTTTTTCCTCGAATGATATGCACAGGATTTCTTCTACAATATAAAGAGAATATTCTGCTTAATAAATGAATAGTTTGAAGATTCCTACAGTACCTTAAAATGTATTTTTAGCTATAATTTACCTGAAAAGGATATAAGCTAGTTAACTGAGTTTGATTTTTGTGCAATTATCAGGACTGCCACACAGTCCCTCAAGTCACTTTTAGTCACTTTTTCTCCAAATCACTTTTTACTCACTTTTTTAAGATAAAGTCACTATCTTCACTTTCTCAAATGAAAAGATCACTACAGAGTTCTTTGAATTCTAATGAATCCCTTTGAATTCTTATGAATTCACTCTGAATTCTTTGGAATTCCCTTGAAAGCCGCTGAATTCAATGGATCTTTTTTGGATTTGAAAGATTTTGTTGCATTTGCTTGAATTATTTTTTATTCATAAAATTCATCGAAATCTGTTGATATCTCTTGAATTCTTCTAAACTCACTCGAGTTTTACTGAAAACAATGGAATATTTTGGATGTTTTAAAGTTTTTTGCAATTCATTTGAATGCATTTTGAACTAACCCAGAATCCTCATTAATTTATCCTGAATTCTTCTGAATTCTTCGGAATTTTTTTGAATTTACTTTCATTCTTCTAAGTTCACTCAATTCTACTCAATTCAATGGATTTTTTTAACTTTGTTTTTAGTTTTTTTTTTAAATTCACCCTGAAGTCTTATTAAAACTCACCTTGAATTCTTAGTCATTTAATTAAATTCTTTTGAATTCCCTTGATTGCTCCTAAATGCACTCCAAACTTGATGAATTAAATTGATTTTTTAAATATTTTTGAATTCTTTTCAATGCGCTTGAATTTCATGAATTTCGTCGAACTCTTCTCATTTCCCTAAATTCTTTTGAATTTCATTCAATTCATTGGTTCAAATTTTTTTATCAATTTATTCAAATTCTGTTGAATTCGCCCTGAATTTTGTTTACTCACATTTCACTCAATTCAATGGAAATTTTTTGATTTTTTAATTTTGTTCAATTCCCTCAAATTTGTATGAACTTCATCAAAGTCTCCTAAATCCCCTGGAATTCTTTTAAACTCACTCCTACATTACTAAAATCAATGAAATTTTTAAAGGATTTTTCCAAATCATTTGAATTTTTCAAAATTTAACTTGAATTGTTTATAATTCACTCTGAATTCTTATAAATTTGTTCAGAATTCGTTAAAATTCACCTGGAGTTCTGATAAATGTCATCGACATTATTCATTCTTTTTAATTTAAAAGAACATTAGTCACATTATTAATGCACATTAGTCACTTTGAGTCAATTTTATTCATTTTAAGGTTAAAATTTAAATTAAAGGAGGAAGGTCAATGAGGCCGGTTTTTGGGCCAACTACCGATTGGTTTCAAAGTGTTTTGTTTTATTCACCTAACTAGGCTTCATAACACCCTCGAAGGATTTTTCCTAAAAATGATACGATTTCAAGATATAAGCATTTTCAAGTTCATATTTTACATGGGTTTTTGCACTTTCGGTCAAATCATGCTGGGTTTCACAATGTTAATGTTTCTCGCGCAAGATCGTACTTTCCCAAAAATTGCGCACATATACGCCTTACGACATATGCCAGAGCCATCATTTTCCTCGAGGTACTTAGTCTTCAAAATGAGGCTTATTTTTACACTTTATTAGGTCTGCGATCATAAAATGAGTATTAATTTTCTACTTTATCAGATTTAGTAGCAATAATTTCTATAAAATGATCGAAACAAACTTGGAGGGGCATGTTTCTAAAAAAAAGTATCAAATTAGATTAGGATCAATCAGAACTGATGCTGCATTAGAAGCTGTGTACTCTGCAAAAGTTTCATTCATCAGAATTGGTTTTGTCATCTGAAGATGATGCTCCTTCTCCTTCTTCTTTCGACCAACACGAGGCATCATTCACATGACTTTTAATTTCACGCGAAGATCTATGAGTGTATTTCTGATATCAAGAGTAATCAAGATACCACAGAACACTAGCAATGTGAGCGCAACATCCAACCACTTTTAGACCACTTTTGCACTGGCAGTACCAACCACTTATTGGATTTAGTTCAGCATCAGTTTCTATCCATAAGTTGTACACTTTAGAAGATGTTTGACGAGAATGTTTTTATTCTTAGAATGCCTTCCTCCTCTCTGTGGACAAGAAAGGAGTACATTCTATCATCCGATAAGTGTTCCTTAATATACGATTGGGCACGCTTCAGCTGATACACTCCGAGTGTGATGTATCGCAACTCATCAAGAGTTAACCTAGGAAAATCAAGTAGTGACTCTTGAGTTATAGGGAGTCACGATGCTCTCCTTTTCGCCCACTTTTCTTTTTCTGTTCTTTTTTGGAGGCGAATAGGCTGCGAAGCCAGTCGCAAAATTCTTTCAGCGATCAGCAAATCATCGGGATTATCTTTGAATTCATCGAGATTCAACCCTTTGTTTCTTGCCTCCTCACGCAAATCGTTCTGAAGCTCAGAAATCAAATCTGCGTATTCACGTGAGTAAAATCAGAGGCCAATCAGCAAAAGGTTGGATTCTGATACGACTATTCTTATAATGACAGGAAATGCATCTGGATGAGGAAATCATACATCTTTTTTTTTTGGAAGTTTGATTATCCTAGGGTCAGAATCTGAAGTTCCATCCTCACTGGAAGATTCTAGATTTTTAGAAGTCTTAAACTTATCTGGTTCTAAACGTGGGAAAAGAATAAAGAATAGCTAAAAGCATCGACTACAAACGCGAATATCATGGTGAAGGGGGAAAACAATTGAACGTAGCTCAGCGGTAGTCGCATATGAACGATAGCGTTTTATTTTCTGTTCCACTGGTTTCGATTAACCTTCATCTGTTTTAATGTTTCTTAAGAAGAATAACTTTAAAATAATAAATTAATAAGGATATGTGGGAAGCAGCCTTTCCCAACTACGTACCTCTTTAAATAAGGCCACTAGCCACATCTGTTTTTCTAGTGACGTCATTGGCAACTTTCTTTGTACTTTTCTACAAAGGACCTCCTCTGTAAGAAGAGGGGGTGCAGAAGAGGGTGCAGAGCCAGCTCTCATCCTTCGAAAGCACTACCCTCTCGTCATTACAATCTTGTAGTTTTTCGAATAAATGTATTTTCTAAATGTACTCTTGCCTCTCCCTGTTCAACTTTATTTCACGCCCTGTTGACCACAGATTCAGAAATGGGATGAGGCTCGCGAACTTTTTGATTATTGTTGTGTGCAATTTCTAGATTTTTCGCGGTTCGTGCATTTAAAAACCCCTATGTGATTTACAGTAACTTGAAAATTACCTATTGTGTGTACTTTGCTGTGTGCAAACCTTAAGTGTAGTTCGTGTGAGATATTTCTGCTGTGTGCGAAATATGCTGAATTTTTTTTTTCCTTTTGAAATTTAGATTGTGTGTCTAACATTTATGTTCTTCGTGCAACTTTGTGAGGCTGTGTGCCCCACATTTGTGATTGGTGCAACATTTTTAGATATTTCTGCTTTGTGCGAGCTATTTTCAATTTTTTTAGTGAACTTTCGGTATTCGGAAAGTGGAAAATAGCTTCGAAGTTTACACTCGCTCAGTTGAAGGTGGTGGCCAGGATCAATGGTGTCGAAATTTCCGGGACTGAAGCCGAGCTAACTCAGAGATTATCTGAGGCCCATCCGAATTTTTGGGAAAGTACCACCGAAGATGTGGAAAGTATTGAAACAACAGACCCTCTAATTCCAGGCAGACAACTCAAACCTCGGTAGCAGAGCCACAAATCCATGTCCCCAGGATACATCTTACCTACAACGAGAACTCGAGCTTGTACGACAAGAAAAAGAGTTACTCCAGAGAGAGAATGAATTCTTAAAAAGATCGACAACACCGACGACTAGTAGCATCGACGACATTAGCATTAACAATTTTAATTAGCTCAAAGTTGAAAAGACGAGCGTTAAGTTGTTTTCATTCGAAACCGGAACACATTATGTTGAGCATAAATCAGCTGACAGAACAGATGAAAACGATGTTTGATCAACGTCCAAACAAATTATCTTTAAGACGAGAATTTGAGAAGATAAAATGAAGTGCAAACAATCCGTTCAGTGATTATCACCACAATAAAGTTATTTTGGCTAACAGAGTACTGATAACAGATGAGGAAGTGGTCGATTATATTGTGGATGGTATTCTTGACATTAGAATACATAATCAGGCTAAAATGCATTGCTTTAAGACATCTGCTAAGCTATTAAAAGCTTCTGAAAAAATTACGCTACCGAAGTTTTATGGAAATTATCGAACACCGAAGGAGGCAGAAGCGAGATCTCTCAAAGAACAATGACGAGAAGCAGCAACAGATTCGCGGAGAGGCAGCTTACGGCGTGTCAACTGTAACATTGCAGGTCACGTTGGAGCTGATTGCAGGAAGAAAAAAAGAGGAGAAGGATCCTGTTACGCGCGTGGTAACATTGGCCACCAGATTAAGGATTGCCCATAACGGACAATGAAATCAGAAAAAACAATGCCTCTGGTCCAGGCAGCGTCTACCGTCAGAGAATTAGCTCATCCAGTTGCTCGTCCAGCAGAAAACGATAAGTCTTTAGATTTAAGATTAAATTCAAATTTAAAACCACTATACATTTTGCCTTTAGAATTTTATATGAAAGATAACGATACTCAGATACATATCACAGAAATCGCATTATGGCCATAGTCGATTCGGGGTTCAACAAGTAGATTTCATTCATTCGCTCATGTCAATCATTTTAGTAGATTCCCAATTCGAAGATAACAAATTTTTAGACATTAATTCCGATGTACCCCATGATGTGATACAAAAAATTTCTGAAATTTACAAAACCGTGTACAGTTTGAAACCAGCTCTAGAAAAACCCGAAACTGAGCCAGAAATGACAATAACTTTAAAACATGAACAGCATATTAGTTCTCGGCCCAGAAAATTATCTTTTGCAGACAAAGAAAAATTACGCCCTATTCTAGACGAATTGATCAAAAATGAAACAGTTAGGTTCAGTAACTCACCTTATGCAAGTTCCATTGTTTTAACTACAACGAAAAATAATGAAATTCGACTGTGTATTGATTATAGAGAGTTGAATAAAATCACGACTAAAGATAACTTTCCAACGCCCGTGATAGAAGATCACTTAGATCAGTTGGAGAATAAAAAATATATCAGCAAATTAGATTTGAAAAACGGATTTCATCACGTTAAAATGGCTGATTCTTCAGTCAAACACACATTATTTGTGAGCCCGTTAGGACAGTATGAATACCTTGAAATACCATTTGGGTTGACGAATGCACCCCGCGTGTTCCAGCGATATTAAAGCAGCATTTTTGACAAATTGATTCGAGCAGGAAAAATTTTATTATATCTATACGATATCCTCAATGCGACAGAAAATATCGATGAGCATTTAAGCATCTTGAGAGAAGTATTTCAGATCGCTCATCGCAACAATTTAAAGTTTCGTCTCGACAAATGCTCTTTTTTGTATGCAGAGGTCACCTACTTCGGATATTTGATGAATGAAGACGAAATTAGTTCAAGTACTGAAAATGTAGAAGCGATTCTAAACTATCCGACTCCATGAAACGGGAAAGAAGTGCAACGATTTCTTGGCATTGCAAATTTCTTTAGACGATTTGTGAACAATTTTGCAATCATTGCGAAACCTTTTCATGACACTTTGAAAAAAGACGCAAAATTTAAATTTGGTCCAGGGAAAAATGGAGCGTTCTAAATATTAAAGGAAAAATTAACGACATACCCGATTTTATTAGTTTATTCACCTCATTTAGAAACCGAATGCAGAAAAATGGATTTTTTCAGCCAGTTTCTAATTTCAGTCATCGAACAACATCGACGGAATCAAAATATCACAATTTTGAATTAGAATGTCTCACATCTGTTTATGGGATCAAGCGCTTCCATGTGTATTTATACGGGATACAATTTTAAATCATCACAGATTGCGACAGTTTCAATCTCACTTTGGAAAAACAAAACGTGAATCCGCGAATCCAAAGATGGGCAATGTTTTTACAAAATTACAAATACACAATTCAACATTGGCCCGGAAATAGAATGGGACACGCGGATGCCCTTAGTCGCTGTCACAGCGTGTTAATTCTTGAAGCGAACACTTTCGAACAAGTGTTATCAATCAAACATGGTCAAGATGCGGAAATTACGAAATTCAGAGAAAAGTTAGAAGAGTCAGAAGACAAATTCTTCGAATTACGCGACGGATTGGTGTACAGAAAATATAAAAACAAGAAACCACTTTTTTATGTACCAGAATCAATGATTACCAATGTCATACGCAAGTATCACAACGACTTAGGCCATGTAGGATTTGGCCAAGTAGTGCAAAAATTTACGACAGTCTATTGATTTCCGAAATTAAGAAACAGAATTAAAGAACATATCGCGAACCGTTCACAATGTATCGAGTTTTCACCGAAAAGAGGTAAGGAGGAAAACTATTTGTTCTGCATTCCGAAAGAGGAAGTCCCTCTCGACACAATTTAGCGATTTTCTCGAAGAAAGGTTAATCCAACACATAAAAATTGCCGTAGGTACACCGCGCGCTAATGGCCAAGTAGAAAAGATCAACAAAGATTTGACCCCTATTCATCTAAATTAAGCGGTAGCTCAGATTATTATTCGGCGTTAATCAATCTGGAGAAGTTATCGAAGTGATTAGATTAGCTTTAGAATCGATGTCACAAAAGGATAGAAATTTAGAAGAAATGAGAAATTCTGCATCAGAGAAAATTGTAAAATGCCAAGAATACCATGAATGTGCGTACAATAAAAAGCATAAAGAGGCCACCATTTACAACAAAGGAGACTATGTAATGATCCTGAACTTCGACTCGACATCCGGCGTTAATGAAAAATTTATCCTTGCTTTCAAAGGACCTTATGCTATTAAGGAAGTCCTGAAACACGATCGGTATACTGTAGGCGACATCGAGGGTTTCCAGTTAACGCAAGTGCCTTACAACGAAACCGTAGGACCCGACCAGATGAAACACTGCATCCGTCTGTTCAAATTTTTTTAGATTGCTACCTGACAGAAAAATTGCCAAGATATTAGGTTTAAGGAATTTACTGTATTTGTACACTTTCGTCATTTATGGTCCGGTTTACATTTTTAAGTAAGATCACTGGCCACATTTGTTTTCCGAGTGACGTCATTGGCAACTTTCTTTGTACTTTTCCACGAAAGACCTCTGTCATAACGATCTTGTAGTTGTTCGAATAAACGTCTTTTCTAGATGTACTCTTGCCTCTCCCTGTTTAACTTCATTTTCACGCCCTGTTGACCACAGATAATAATAATAACTTAATACTTCAAAATAACTTGTTCTTTTTTTTCTTAGTCACAGATTTAATAAAGTGTAAAATAAGCCTCATTTTGAAGGCTAAGTACCTCGAGGAAAATGACGGCCCTGATATATGTTGAAACTTATATATGTGTGCAGTTTTTGGGAAAGTACAATCTTGCGCGAACAATATTAACAATGTGGAACCCAGCATGATTTGACTGAAAGTGCGAAAACCCACGTAAAATACGAATTTAAGAATGTCTATTTCTTGGAATCAAATCACTTTCAGGAAAAAATTTTTTGGGGAGTTATGAGGCCTAGTTAGATGAATAAAATAAAACACTTTGAGATCAATCGATGCACAGTGGGCCAGGAGACTCGATTCCGTGGTCAAAAGTCGATTCTTGAATTTGAAAAAATGAAATAGAGTACTGAATTCAGGACTAATTGAAGTATGATTGATCATAACACGACATAACACAACATATTGAGTTCTGAAATGTATGAATGTCTTCCCCATCTTCCTTCCCTACCTTCTCTTAATCGATTCCCTTGAAATTAATTGTAGACGGGTTTTCTACGTCACTGATGCCAAATTTGTTCCATAAATTTAAAATTCAATTCAGCAGAGAAATTCAGCCCAGAGAAAACGACGTGGACGTGGTAGAATTTTTCCTCCTTCGGGGTGCTTGATTCGAGTGAGTCCCCTTGCCTCTCACTACTCGGGGTGCTTGATTCCGACAAAGAAGATCGAGAAGATGAAGAGGCTGGTCTTTCAGAAACTGAAATGCTTCTAGACGAAACTGAATTGACCGATGAAGAGGAAGATGGAACTCGAGACAATTCGTAAGCGAAAACCATTCGAAAGTGTGAGAGGCAAGGGGATTCACTCAAATCAAGTACCCCAAGTAGTTAGAGGCAAGGGGACTCACTCAAATTAAGCACCCCGAGTATGAGTGATCAGAGACAAGGGGACTCACTCGAATCAAGCAACCCGAAGAAGTAAAAATTCTACCACGTCCACGTCGTTTTCTCTGGGTCATGCTGAGAGTAGAATAATTATATAATTTCATTGATTTCATGAATATCGCATACTTTCCTTGGAATCAAGGTCACATATTCAATCTGCTGAATTTAATTATAAATTTATGAAACAAATTTGGCATCAGTGACATAGAAAACCCGCCTACAATTAATTTCAAGGGAATCCATTCATTTAAAAAAAATTTTGGTTGGTATATTGGGTTCGCCATTTTCATTTTCGAAATTTTGACATCAAATTCGAAGCCATCAGCCTTACAAACGCACTAGTACCGAATTTCACGCGAGTATATAATAATTCCGTCATTTTGGCCGCCATGTTGGATCCGCCATTTTTAATTTTGTATTTTTGACATCAAATTCGAAATCAGCGACCTCAAAAACTCTCATATACCAAATTTCATGAAATCAGACGAAATCTTGACTTTTGGCCACTGAATCGTGTCTTGCCTTGCTTGCCCACAGTGCATCCATGAAATGATAAGAGGTGGTGCTTTCATATAATTGTTTGGACCATCTAAGGGTCCAAATATTCCTATTTTTATGAGACTTCAAAATTTTAGAACAAAAATAAATAAAGACAAATTTAGTCCTTCAACCGATCCCCGAATGAATTTACCTGTTGTACAAGAACTAAGAAAAAACGCCATACAATTTGTTCCGAATATTCTACACCGAAAAAAAAAAGTCTTATCTATCACAAGACGATTATAAAGTGATGATACACCTTTGTCTGCTAGAGTTAGGTGATTCAGATGGAAAGAAAAAGTACTGCTCATAAAATTCCTGGTGCTTACCACTTAGCTCGATGGATAGCAAAAGTGATCTATTATTTAAAAATTTATCCTTTTCGTGATCAATTTTCGCTGACTGCCAAAGAAATGAGAAATCTCATAGAATTTTGTATATTTGCATCTCTTGTCTATGCGAAAGCTTGGTTATCGTGTTTGAAAACAAGCGATGTTCCCGCTAACGATCTGCTCTTATTCCGACAGCTAAAGCAATATGCAAGTGTGAATGAAGTCTTCTCAGGCATAGCTATAACGAAATTTAAAAATCACTTATGGTATCTTGGTACAAAATTATTCTCGTTAGATTTGTTTTCTAATAAAGTAGTTATGGAAGACAAAAGGAACTGAGTGGCAAACTTAAAACTTCTAGAGGGTAATTGGACTACACGAAGAATCAAACTTGAAAATTTCGAAGGATAAGAAAACAAAGCATTTCATGATCTTGCAGATTCGTCCTCCGTCTCAGCTTTGCGATACCCTTGTCGTGATGACACTGATTATATTTTAAATTCGGACCCTCAAACTTAGACCACATGTGGAAAATTTCAGCAGCTGAAAAGAGAGATCGACTCTTACGAAGTTGTTAGTGATGTCGGTGAGCGTTCTGTAGCTGTTATGTCAACCTTAAATGAGACTATTACGCAGACAGAAGCAGAAAAGCAAAATCAAATTCATGTGGTGGAAGACAACAGAAAACGAATTAACAATGTAACTAAGAAAAATTTAAGTGTTTATCAACGTCGTGTGTAATATGGTAATTATGGGCTCTTTATGTGTGAAAAGTAACTAAACACAAAAGAAAATAACTGCTCCCTATTGAAATATTAATTTTTCAGCGTACAAAATACTATATCATCCATTTTATAGGAATAAAGTATAAGTATATACCTAACAACAATAATTTTTCTCGCGCGACCTCTAAATATTAATTGATTTTGATTTTCTTTTAAAAAATATTTTTTTGGTTGAAAAAGGAACATTTTAGGTCATTGTGCGCATTGGAATTCGATAATTATTTGTTTTGGGCCATCCTAACATAGACGCTTAGAAAAACGATCATTTAAACATTTTTTTGATAGAATATCCAGTCCCGAACCCTCGTGAAAGTCATCTATTCGAAGAATGCTTACAGATTTCAGGACACTTTACAGAAAGTGTCAGCCCTAAATATCAAGATTCAGAATTTAGTCCAAAGAGACAATAATGAGATAGTAAAGTATTTTGCTTCATACAATGTGAAATCAAGTTCAGGTGAGTCTGTTTCTCTGTATAAAGAATTGGGTTTTAATTATTCCGTATATCAAATCATGTATATTTTTCGACATCTTGATTTTTTTCAATAAAATAAATAGGCATATCGTTCTGGAGCACGTAATAAAATACTAAGAAATTCTACAAAATAGTAAAAATTCCAGAGAATTCTATAAGATTTTATTACGTGCCGCAGAGTGGCCTGCTTTCGTTTATTTTATCTTCAAAAGTCAAAATATCAAAAGCGATAAATACAGACTTGATGACTATATATATATATATATATATATA
>JAUMHM010073434.1:0-13965 GCA_032362435.1 Melikaiella ostensackeni
GAAAAGTTCCACTTAATTTTTTTTTTGAGCAGGATATTTTTAGGACTAAAGGCCTGAAAAGGTTCAACTTGATTCTTTTTTTTTTCTTTGAAGAGGATTTGTTTAGGACAAAAGTATCGAAAAAGTTTCACATAATTTTTTTTAAGCAGGACTTTTTTATGACAAAAGTACCAGAAATTTTCAACTCGATTTTTTTTTGAGGAGGATTTGTGTAGGACAAAAGTACCGGAAAAGTTCCACTTAATTTTTTTGTTTTGAGCAGGACTTTCTTAGCACTAAAGTATCTGAAAAGTCAAACTTAATTTTTGTTTTTTGTTTTAAGGAGGACTTGTTTAGGACAAAAGTACCGGAAAAGTCCCAAATAATTTTTTTTCAAGCAGGACTTTTTTAGAACTAAAGTACTGGAAAAGTTCCAATTATTTTTTTTTTGAGCAGGATATTTTTAGGACTAAAGGCCTGAAAAGGTTCAACTTGATTTTTTTTAAGAGGATTTGTTTATGACAAAAGTACCGAAAAAGTTTCACATAATTTTTTTTAAGCAGGACTTTTTTATGACAAAAGTACCGGAAATTTTCAACTTAATTTTTTTTTTTTTGAGGAGGATTTGTTTAGGACAAAAGTACCGGAAAAGTCCCACTGGTTTTTTATTTTTATTTTGCGAGGCTTAAATAATTTATGGAAAAAAGTACTAGAAGTTAATTTTATATTTGTCGAAATTTGTACAAGTGCTGATGGGACTTATGTCCAAAAAAGTACTGCTTAAAAAGGACTAGAGTACCAAAAAATTCAAAATACGTCCCGTTTTGCCAGAATTTTTTAGGTCAGAAATACCAAAAGAGTCTCAATTAATTTTCTTTTTTTTTTGAGCAGAAAGTGTGACTTTACCGGGACTTTAGTCCTAAAAAGGTCCTAGGAAAATGGATATATTTTGAAATTTTTGGTACTTTGGTCCTAGTGAGTACTTTAGTCCTATTTTACCAGTCGTTTTTTGGGACCGGCTTTTTTTCCGGTAATTTTGTCCTAAACAAATCCTCCTCAAAAAAATTGAAAATGAGCTTTTTCGGTACTTTTGTCCTGATGAAGTCCTGCTAAAAAAAATTATGTGGGACTTTTCCGGTACTTTTGTCCTAGAAAAATCCTCCTAAAAAAAATTTTTAATAATATTTGGCTGAGTTTTGACGATTTATGTTTTAAAAAATAATTGAATTTGGGGAAATTTTTTTTCACTTTTTCATTCTTATTATTAAAAATATTCATCGGACGAAAAAACTTTACATAGAAAAAAGTTCCGTTTTGTCCTTCTCTACAATTCAATGTTTTTTTTAATTAAATTTTTTGAACTTTAAAATTTGGATATCACGAGACGTTCGGACAATACTTTTTCCCGTCTTCGAGCGCGCGAACCATTCTTTGATCCGGACCCTCAATTGTTGTTGAAACATTATTGTTCAAAATGTAAAATGCACTGTTTCTTTTGTGCTAAATAATTAAATTAAATCTTATCGCATAATTCAGCATTTTCAAAAGCATAAAGTTGATATCCCAATTTATCACCCAGAGAACTTTCAGATTTGTTTAAATTTAAAATTGGTTCATCATCAAGACAGATTGTTGGTGGAGGCAATAAATTATTTTCTGCGTAAGAAAAAAGTAATAAAAACTAGAATCAACATCTCTAAAATTCTTTCTCATGTATTAACATTGACGCAAAGGCATAATCAAATATTCCACGTGATTAGTCACTATACAGAGAGGCAGGTAGTAATGCTAGTAGAAAAATTAAATTTTAGACTTTTAGAAACAAATTTTATAAGGAAACGTATAATGTTACCACTTGTCAACAAACTGGTTTTGTTTATTGAAGAATACTGCTACTGCCAGAATGGACAGTCTAGAAAACGTCAGATCTGGGTCAGATCCGACATTAGACATTAATATAAATAATAACAAATATACATCCTAGAATAGACTGAAATAGAATTGATAAAAACTAATTTTTAGACAATAATGTTTTTATTTCAGAATGTTACATACATATTTAATTTTCATATTAACTTTTTCTTTAAACAGATATAACGATTTTCTTGTGTCTCAACACTGTTAAAAATGGACATTTCCTGTTACCGTATATTAAAGAAAAAAGTCACTTTTTATAGATAAGCCAGCGAGGACGAGGATGGTGAAAATACTTAAACCCTCCTACATAACGATGGTTATTTTCATCTGGCATTCGTATCAGAACGCGCATGAGACTAGTAGTTCGTCCTTCCCACGTTACAGGCTCAAGATCTGCTACTAAAATATGGATAGGGTCGTACAATATAAAACATCGATGTTCTGCAGGAAGTTCCTCATTCTCATAATTAGGACGGTCTGAAAGTTCGACAGTTGAAACCAACTTATCGTTATTGGGCATTCTTACAATAGCACGATCTCGCACATGACTTTCATCAACACCAGGTTTCCAGTTTCCAACCCATTCTGGGTATTGATGGCCATAGTATTTCAGAGGTCCAGTATACACTGCGCCATCTCTCTTTTGTATATAAATGTAGGCTGGCATAAATTTACCAACAGTTTGAGGTAAAGGTTGTTCAAATGTTGGTGGGGATTCTGTTCGGCGTCTGCTCATTGTATCTAATTTTGTAAGACAACAATACAGATTTATGAAGTTTTTCTACAGACTGTAAAACTAGCTGTTAGTAATTAGATAAGAAAGGCGAGTTTGGAAAATTACGCGTTTTCACTGAAAACAATAAGCAAACCAGATAAGAAATATTCTTTAGAAAAAAGGTTTGACAACTTCTGGAGATAAATTAGTGTATAATTTTGTAAATCTTACCACTATAAGTTTCTTCACCTTCTCGTCCACGTCTTTCCATTTCATCTGTAAGACAAAAGTAGAGATTTATGAAGTTTTTCTACAGACTGTGAAAATAGCTGTCAGTTATTAGATAAGAAAGGCGAGTTTGGAAAATCATGCGTTTTTATTGAATACAAAGATACGGGATAGGATATCTTTAAAAAAAAAGTGTTGACAACTTCTAGAGATAAATTAGCGTATAATTTTGTGAATCTTACCGCTATAAGTTTCTTCACTATCTCGTCCACCTGTTCTTATTGCACCTGAATTTGTAAGACAAAAATAGAGATTTATGAAGTTTTCATACAGATTGTAAAAATAGCTGTCAGTAATTAGATAAGAAAGGCGTGTTTGGAAAATCATGCGTTTTTACAGAATACAAAGGTACGGGATAAGAAATCTTTGAAAAAAAGGTTTGACAACTTCTAGAGATAAATGAGCGTATAATTGTGTGAATCTTACCGCTATAAGTTTCTTCACTTTCTCGTCCACCTCTTTTTATTGCACCTAAATTTGTAAGAAAAAAATAGAGATTTATGAAGTTTTTATACAGATTGTGAAAATATCTGTTACTAATTAGATAAGAAAGGCAAGTTTGGAAAATTATACGTTTTCACTTAAAATAAACAAACCGGATAGGAAATCTTCTTTAAAAAAAAGGTTTGACAACTTCTAAAGACAAATTAGTGTATAATTTTGTAAATCTTACCGCCAGAACTTGATTCACCTTCTCGTCTAGGTTTTTCCATTGCATCTAATTTTGTAAGACAAAAACAGAGATTTATGAAGTTTTTCTACAGACTGTAAAAATAGCTCTTAGTAATTAGATAAGAAAGGCGAATTCGGAAAATTATGCGGTTTCACTGAAAACAAAGAAACGGGATGGGAAATCTTCTTTAAAAAAAAAGGTTTGACAACTGCTAAGGATGAACTAGCGTATAATTTTGTAAACCTTACCACTGGAAATTTGTTAATAATGTTTTTAATTTTTTTCGGAAAATTTCCCAGCCCTTTTGATGGGTTTTTAAGTCAAATTCACGTACCATTTTGTAAATTACGACACTCGAAGTTAATTTAAAATTTATTTTACAATTTTTGGGAAAGAGGGCCTTGAACAAATAACTCCTAATTACTGTTGAGGGGAACATTAAAGGGCTACACCTTACAAGGGCAAAGTGAAGAAATTATTTTTTAAAATCTTTTTTTGGAGCACGGGAAGAGTTGTGATCTCCTATCAAGGTTACCTGTGATTTTTTTTCAATTTTTTTATGACACTTCTAGCCACCATAGAGGGGCTGAAAGTTATTCAATCTTGAAAAATTAAGAAACTTTTTTCTATGTTTACGAAAAATGTCGCGAATTTTTTATGTGCACACTTTTTTTATAAAATATAATACTATAAGACCGTTTTCTCGAAAAAAATTTTTTTGTTGGGGTCAGAATCTTTTGAAATATGAACAAACGATTCATTTTTAGCGTTTCGTAGCCGGGCGGATGTGTAATCGTCCATTGTACTTTTTTCCGATGGAAAGGGTAGTGTGGAGTGAAAAGGGGAAGTGAGGAGTGTGAATACTGAGGGGAAGTGAGGGGTGAAGGAATGGGAATTTCGGGAAGGTAAGGGCGTGAATGGAAGGGATTTTAAGCGTTATGGAAAGGGGCAAGGTGGAGGAGTGGGGATGTCCGTAGAGGGAGAGGGGCTGTGATGGAGTGTCGTGGGTCGAAATTGGGGTTGACGGATGTGGAGAAAGGGAGGGGAAAAGTTAAATATTTTTGGTACTATATTGAATAGGCTACGAAACCTTTTTATGTAGGCGTATGGCGTCTACTTTTACTAATTTTTTTAGACTTTATTAATTGGGACACTTAATTAAAAAAAAATTAATGTTCAAAATTAAATAGCATTCAGTCCTTCTATGTTGGCTAAAAGTATTATCCAAAAAATTTGAAAAAAACTCACGATTTGGCCTCCTAGGACACCACAACTTTTCTACATACTTTACGCACAGATTTCAAAACATCATTTTTTTTCACTCCTCCCTACCCCACAACCTGGATTGATAGATACACTATATATATATATTACTTTTATCCAATCAAATTCATTCGCCTCCAGGTAATTTTGACAGCGTTGGAAAATAATTGAACGATATTTTTATCAGCTGGCCGATAAAAATAGTTATCAATTGTTTTTTCAACAGCTCGTGCATTTCTCTTCAGTCTTAGTATAAAAAAAGGTTGCGGTTTTTTTATTTGATAAAAAATGCTTTTTTTTTAATAAATTTTTTTGTGAAGGTGTAACTTATTTTTTGTTATAATTATTATTATATTCGTTACACTTACTTGTAAAATCAAGAAAAACCATGAAGATAAAGAGTAGAATGACAATCTTCATTTTGTCTGGATGGAGACAACGATAAAGAACTAAAATATTAACTAATTCTTCAGTGACTTCAGTTACTAACTAATTAGTGAATTTTTCTTCTCGATTCTTCAGATGCGTGCTGTTGGCTTTTATAGGTATACTTCCTCGGTGTTTCAGTGGGATTAATTTGAACATAAATAAAATCTTTTACACACGATTGTCGGAGCTGAAAAAGAGGAGACCCCCTTCCCGTTTCCTTTTTCTTATTTTTCCCAACTTCGTTCAAACAATCAGAGTGTCACGTCACATTTACAATTTCGCAATATGGCCTTCTTATTCAAGCTTTGCTTATACAAGGCAAATCATTTTTACGGAGTTTTGTAAATAATTGCGATTTTATATGGAGAATCGGGAAAATAAATAACCGAAAAATATTTGTACAACTTAGGTTTTGCCTGTTAGAAAAATATGTTGAATAAAATTCTTGTCTTCGTAATCTTAATATTTTCAATGATGTCGGATCTTTTACGTTTCTAGAGGTCTTAACTGTCTGCAACAGTTTTTATTTGCTGATCTGTAGGAGATAATAATAATGTTAAATGGGCACGTGGTCTCATCAAACAAATTCAAAACCGACAGAATAAAAATAGGATTGTTCATTCTTAAAGTTCTTTTCAAATATTTTTACTTTATTTCAAGCAGGTCTAAAAAGCCAGATTTCCAAATTTCTTCATTTTTCTTAGTTTTTGAGCACTGATAAAAAGAAAGCCGCAATAGATAAGCGGGTGAAAATATTTTTCCTTGAATACACTACTGCTACTGTCAGGATGGACAATCTAGGAAACATCAGATCTGGGTCAGGTCCAGCATTAGATATGAATATAACTAATAACAAATATAGATCCTGGAATAGATTAAAATAAATAGAGTAAGATTAATTTTCAGACAATAATGTTTTTATTTAAGAATGTGACATACATATCTAATTTTCATATCAACATTTTTCTTTAAACAGATATAACGATTTCTTGTGGCTCAACTTTGAGAAAAATGGATATTTCCTGTTACCGTATGTTAAAGAAAAAATGTTCATACTTTTAGACAAGCCAGATAGGACGACGTTCGTTTTCTCTCCGAGGAAAAGGCTCGAACCCTCCTGCATAACGACGGTTAAGGATGGGTTCACCTGGTAGTCGTACCAAAACTTGCATGGAACTAGTAATGGGATTTTCTTCATTGACTTCGTCGAGAGCCTCAAGATCTGCTACTAAATAATTGACATTGTTGTAAATTAGAAAACATCGATGTTTTGCAAGAGGTACATAATAATGCCTATTCACATTCGTAGCTTCTTGTGAAAATGTGAGTTTTGAAATCCACCTATCGCCATTGGGCGTTTTTAAAAAAACACGCTCTGCTTGATTACTTGGTTGAGTGTAGAAGTTTACCACCCATCTTGGAACTTCATAATGGCGATCCAGAGGTCCCATATAAACGTTACCATCTTTCATTTGTAAATAAAAAAAGGTTGAGGGTTCTGATGGAAAAGTCGGAGGTAAAGGTAAGGGAGATATATATTCTGTACGTTCTTGTCCACGTCTCATTGCACCTATTTTTTTAGGACAAAAATAGAGATTAATGAAGTTTTTCTACGCACTGTAAAAACAGCTGCTAGTAATTATACTACTGATGAAAAGTATCGGACCATCAACTCTTGGTAGGAGCTAGGAAAATGAATTTATGAAATGGATAGTTTACAAAAGTGATCTTGAGGATTTTGTCTTTCATTTACGCCATTAAAAATTGAGTAAACCCAGGGATCTATTTTGTAAAATATCCAATTCATAAATTCAAGCTAATTTTCAATAGCTATATAGCAAGATGAGAAAGGGGAGTTGGCAAACTTATACGTAAATTTCACTGAAAACAAATAGACGGGATAGAAAATCTTCTGAAAAAAAGGTTTGACAATTTTTGGAGATAAATTAGGGTACAATTTTGTAAATCTTACCGCTAGAACTTGTTTCACTTTCTTGTTCACGTCCTCTCATTGCTCCTAATTTTGAAAGACAAAAATAGATATTTATGAAGTTTTCTTACAGACTGTGAAAATAGCTCTTAGAGCCGATTTCACCAACTCTGATTAAGATGTTAATCCTCGATTAATCTAATTTAATCAGTACCTTGCATTCCACCATTTTTTAACGTACGATTAAGGAGACGTAATACTGTTTAACTTAACCGGTCGATTTCGGCCGGTTAACGGAGTTGATTGGCGATTAACGCTGGCCAGCAGATAAGAACCTCAAAATCGAAGTTTGCCTTTGAACATTCGGAGCATCTTCAGAGCGAACGTGAATCATTTTTATGATAATTTTTATCACCTAAGATTTTTTTTTCAATATGTTGGCGACAGAAACTATGATTTGTCCATAAAGTGGATAAAATGCAAATTGTGTTCCTAACCTCACTTTCTTACGTACTGTTTCTTTCACATCTTTAAAAGAGAAAATTAGTTTTTAAAATAAATTTATGTGAAATAATGTTAACGAAATAAGAATTCCGTAGCAGCAATTTATTTTATAGTGCTGCAAATAAATATTTAGTAAATGTAACCTCGCAGTGCGCATAATGATTAATGAAGCCTCCTTCCTACATGTTTTTCATATACGCATCAGATACTTCTGAGCGTCTTTAATTGATCACCATAAGTCCCTTTACATTATTGATTTGAAAGTTGCAATAGTGATCGAATTTTCGAACATTATTTCAGTCTATCACATGTATGCAAAATTATTTTACATTTAGGTGACAAAAAATAATTTTGACTGTCACTTGGTACAGAATTAAAGGCCTGTCAGTTCGCACCCTGCGTGCGCAAGAAACTTGAACGGCCTTCTCATCTCCGCTAATCAGAATCGCCGTATGTATAGAAAATCGAATTATTACCAATCAGGTTTACGGTTAAGTAATTGGGGATTAAAATTTGGTGAGAGAACCTGGTGGAATGCATAACAAGTTATCGCCTGTTAAATCGTTGATTAAAAAATAATCATGATTAGTTAATCGCCCATTTAATCACTGTTGGTGAAATCGGCCCATAGTGATTAGTTAAGAAAGTCGCGTTTGGAGAATTGTGCGTTTTGACTGAAAACAAACATATGGGATAGGAAACCTTCTTTAAAAAAAAGTTTGACAACTTCTAAAGATGAATCAGCGTATATTTTTTTAAATCTTACCGCTAGAAATTTGTTAATAATGTTCTTATTTTTTTTCGGAAATTTTTCCACCCTTTCGATTTATTTTAAACTTTTTTTTACAAGTTTTCGGCAAAAGGCCCTTGAATAAATACCTCCCACCCAATTACTGTTGAGGGGATCATTAAAGTACTACCCCTTAATAGGGCATAAAGAACAAATTATTTAAAGAAAAATTGTTGGTGTACCGGAGAAGCTGTGATCTACTATCAAGATTACCTGTGATTTTTTTCTCAAATTTTCTTGATGTCACTTTTAGCGACCTCAGAGAGGTTGAAAGTTTTTCAATTTTGAAAAAGTGAGAAACTTTCTTGTATTCTTACGAAAAATGTGGCGAATTTTTTATGTGCACACTTTTTTATATAAAATAATGTCATAAGACCATATTTACGAAAAAATAATTTTTGGTCAGGCCAGAATTTTTCGAAATATGAACAAAAGAATGATTTTTAGTGTTTCGTAGCCCCGGACAGAAACCCTTATAGGTTTGGTCGGGTGTCCGTCCGTCTGTCGTACCTTTTTCCGGTGGAAAGGGTAGTGGTGAGTGGAAAGGCTACGAAATCCCTTCTTGGAGACATATGTCGCCTACTTTTACTATTTTTTTTAGATTTACTTTAAGGGGACACTTATTTAAAAAAAAGTTAATATTCAAAATTTAACAACACTTAACTTTTCTACGTTGGCTAAGAGTGACATCCAAAAAATTTGAGAAAACTCACGCGTTATCCTGACAGGACATTACAACTTTTCTGCATACTTCAAACACAGATCTCACTGTAGCACTTTTATCCAATCAAACATCAAATTCATCCACAGCCAGATAAATTTGACAGCGTGGAGGAATAATTAAACAATATTTTTATCAATTGGCCGATAAAAATAGTACTCATTTGTTTTTTCAATAGCTGGTGCATTTCTCTCCAATTTTGAAATAAAAAAGCTCGCGTTATTTTTTGGATAAAAAATGCATTTTTTAAATACATTTTTTTGCGACGGTGTCCCTTATTTGTTATAAATATTCAATTATTATATTACATCACGCTTACTTGTAATATCAAGAAAAACCATGCAGGCGAAGAGCAGAATGACGTTCTTCATTTTGTCTGGATGGAGACAACAATAGAGATCTGAAATACTGCTTAATTCTTCAGCGATTTTGGTTAAAAATCAATTAGTGAACTTTTATTGTCGATTCTTCAGGTACGTGCTGTTGTCTTTTATCGGTATAATTCCTCGGTGTTCCAGTAGGAATAATTTGAAGGTAAATAAAATCTTATATTCGTTTGGTGGAGCTGCAAAAGGGAAAGGGGTCTGCCCGACCCACAAAGGCTATTCGTTGGCAATTTTTATTTTACTCACCTTTATTCGAACGAACAGAAGGCTACGTCATTTTCAAAATTTCACAATATGGCCTTCTTATTGTTCCAATAGAGTTAAAAATATTACACCATCGCGTTATCTTATTAAAATTTTATATTTGCTACGATTCGCATATTTATAACCTGCTTTTTAATTAGTACACAGTTGTAGAGTCCTAAATGAATTTATACGTGGGGGAAATTTGTAGCTAAAGCTTTATACAGCTTTTAAGGTAAATTCAGGACACAAGGACATTATTATAGTAATCAACGACCTTCCACGAGATTATAAGTTATTAGTTTTAAATAATACAGACCAGTGTTGCAAACCTCCGAAGTCGTATATGAAATTTTTTGATAAGTAACAGTTAATATAACTCGCGTATTAAATCACGAACCAGTTCATTGTAAAATGACAAGAATAAAATAAAATTTCACATAATTATGGTAAAAATCGAGAAAACAATAGTCAATGAACTTTTGGTTTGTGAAATATTAGTACCTCACATAAAATAAAACGCGGTATACAAAATGTCGATAAACACTTCCTTTTTCAAATTTTATTCCTTCTTATACCATACATTAAAGTATAGTGTATATATACTACACAAGTATAGTTTTCTAAATATATTTGCGTTTGCATCACATATATGTAAAGTCTCATTATACCTATTAAAAAATAAATCGCTTAATGAATAAAATTCTCAAATGGAGGGTCTTGGAGGGCTTTGGCCCAGAATCGGAAAATAATAATTGCTTTTTGGTGCAGACATTTTTGAGTTTCTATTTCCAAAAAAAAAAAATTGTTTTCTTATTCTGAGATTTATAACAGGCTATACTGACCCTCATCCTTTTAGGATTTCATTTTCAAAAGTTTAAAATTACATCATTTTAAATTCACATTTTAATTAACATTATAATTATATAATCATTAAATACGAGTACCTAATTACAAAATCGTGAAGCAGTTTTTAGAATGTTGCAAAAAAAATTGCATGAAACTATATTTGAAAGAATTTGGAAGAAAAATTTGATAGATATTTTTAAATTATTGTTAATTTGAAAATTGACCTCGGAAAAACCATGCATTTTTCGTAGAGTAGGATGAGTTTAGATTTATTCAAGATTACCAACATTAAAAACATGTGTATGTATGCGTATATTTATATATAAGCGTTGTAACATTTAATGTATAGAAACGAGTAATTAATAGACTTGAAGAGCGAGTCATTTTTTTTCTCAAATACCATATTTCAATTTTTGTCGTGCGTCAATAAAACTTTATTCTTCTCCCGGTTGAAAATTCAAGCGCTCGAATCGAATCTTTGGCTTGTTTTGAAGGAAGCTCTTTTACGTTATCGATAATGCTTTGCGAGAATGTAAAATATTTTTTCTGCAATTGCTTGCCATTTTAGCAATACCGCCTTTCGAAATGCCACCGAGAATTGTAAATATTTATTACCGGCCAGTTAGGAAAATCCACTGATATTCTGCTATGAATTCCTAACTCATTTATCAGGACAAAAATTGTTAAAAAATTGTCCACGTGGTATATGGACGGTTCCTTAGTTGTTTCCCACTATTGAAGTAAGAAAAATCTGGACTAATCTAATTAGTAATTTTCCACTAATCTTTAGTGGCTAACTAACTGCTAATTGAATTAGTAAAATTTGACTAGTAATTAGCTAAATTTCACAAATTTTGATTTAGTGAGCTATATACTACATATAGTTAGAGAGGCAGCAAAGTATCTTTTGCGTAAGAAATAAAGCAGTAAAATTAAAATAAACTTTGTTAGGCACTCAAGCTCATACTTATTCAAGTTTATGCTTATTTAAGGCAAATCATTCAAGGATGCCGATTTTTTTACGTTTCTGGTGGTCTTAACAGTCTGCCGCACTTTTTATTTGCTGATCCTTAGGAGATAATACCAATCCTAAATGACACGTGTTTTGAAGAAACAATTTCAAAACCTGCAGAATAAAAATGGTATTATTAATTCTTAAATCTCTTTTCGAATATTGTTACATTCTTTCAAACAGGTCAATTTAAATTATAGCTAAATTTGAAAGTGTCTAATTACAATAGTTTTAATTTTACATTATTCGCTTTGAAACATTTTTAAGTTAAATTTACCTAATTTCGAATGTTTTTGATTTGAATTTGTGCAAGCAGTACGAGCTCGTTTCTGGTAAATTTTTAAATTACATAATACGAGTTCAATTCTCTTTTTGAGTCTGATCATTATGCTCTTAAAAATTAGTCTTATAGACCAATAGCCTTTTTTCAATTATGTGCATGAGTCGGCTAGAAGCGATTCAACAACTTAAGGTCGCTGTAATATTCAAAATATTGTTAATTTGCTTTTCAATTTTTTTTTGGGAATAATGCATTTAAACCACATTTTTTATTCACTAATCTCAAAAGCAGATAATATATTATTGAAAAATTCTACGGTTGTAAATCATGCAACAACCCTATTCAATAAATAAAGTTTCATTCAATCTCAATAAATATTGGCTCATTATATAATTATATACGCGATGAATTTTGATAAAAACAATTTGTTTAGAATCTGTTAGATAAACCAATTATCTTTTAACACAGGAGAATTGTGCAGAAGTTTTCAAAGAACAAAATGAGCCATTGTTTATTGACACTGGATAAAAATTAAGATTTGTTATACAGATGTTTAAAATAACAATAAATAATAAATAAAATTTCAGAGGTGGATGAATATGCAACAAACTCTTTTTTTCATTATTATTATTATTATACCATTAAGCCAAATCCCTTACGGGGTAAGCGTTATTCGTTCGGTTCTGGTCTCGTCTTACTACTGGGGATTAGGGGAGCGGCGGCGAATGCGGCACACATAAAGGAAAATGCACGATTAAAATTCAAATATAAAGTAAAATATAGTAATAAAATATATTTTGTTCGGGCCAATATCTTACCAATGCTCTATGCATGGAGATAATTTAATTGAAGTTCATTAAAACAGTTAATTAATGTGTTTTCCAAAAAGTGCATCTGCGCCAAGTTATCCTACCTGTTTGGTAATGTGGCGCGTTTCGATTTCAATTCGTAATTATTGAATAAAAAACAAATTATGGAGAAAAATTTGTAAAATTCTATAAAAATAAGATAAATATATTTATGTTTAATATTATTAACATATTTGAGGGATTATGTCTGCCGAAATTTCAAGAAAAAATGTTTCCTTAACAGTGCAGAATGTTTCACAATAATTTGAGGGTTACGTCTGCTGAAATGTCAAGAAAAAAATTCTTTGTTAACAGTGCAGAATGAATCACCAATATGAAAAATAATATAATGAAGGATATATTTAAACAATTATCAATGGGGAAACTTTTTAAACAATTTTTTAGATTAAACTATAATATTAAGTTAAGGTACAACATACAACGAACAATAATAGAATTTTTATGCCTAATATCGGGGCTACTATTCCCTCCTAATTGTAATTTTTATGAGATAACTCAACCAGTAGTACTTTAAATTATTACACATAGGTATTTATACTTTTTCTCTTAGAATTTACAAAACTAGATAAATCTTATCTTATAAGTTAGGCCCACAAACGAAGGTTCCGACTATATCTAGAAGTTTGGTTTCTTAATTCATTCCTAATGCGAATATTTGGTGCAGTCTCTGTTTTTTTCTTCGGAAGATTTTTCTTTTTCTTTCCTATTTCTTTTCGCTTTCTTATATCTTCTTCTTTTTCAGCTTTCTTTTTTAGTTGCAACTCCTTCAACTTCATTTCAACTGCTTTTTTTGCTTCGATCTCAGCTTTCAAAATCTTCCTTTTTCGGATTGCTTCTTCCTTTTCAGCCTTCTTTTGTGCGTTAGTTTCCCTTTTCTTTTTAGCTTCTTCGGCTTTTCGTAGTCTTTCTTCTCTTTTCAATTTTTTCTTCTAGTATTATTCTCATTTCTGGTGAAGTTAGAATTTCCGAATGTTGCTTCTGTCTGTTTCCAAACTTGGTAATTCTTTGGGTAACACTGCTGGCATTGGAGCAACTTCAGACAAACTAACTTCCAAATCCATAGGATCGTACGAGATCAGATCATCATCATCTTGAGCATTCTGATTTATTCTATTTT
>JAUMHM010073465.1:0-13962 GCA_032362435.1 Melikaiella ostensackeni
AATATAATGCGTTTCAAGGAGCTGTGCAACAACCTCATAACGCCCGAGGAACAATGCCCACCAATCACTGCCGAAGAAGTGAAGAAAGCACTGAGGGGCACGAAGAACTTTTCCGCGGCAGGACCGGATGGTATCAAGAACTTCTGGTGGAAGAAGTTCACTTCTACGCACCAACATCTGGCCCGGATCATCACCTCATACTTAAAGTCGGAGACGCCCATTCCGCAGTGGCTGGTGTTAGGACGCACATAATTTTTCATATAACGTAAAAAAATAATTGATGCTTTTGACAGTTTGCAATTTTATTCAAAAAATTGCTGTCATATGGTCACTTAAGAGCAAATTATTAACAGTTATAAATTCAAAGAAGAATGTGAAAAAGTGCACAGTAATTAAAAGTTTAGATTTTTTGAGCTTACTGAGATTGGGTTTGTGTGAATTTTTTTCTCTTGTTTCATTGGTTACGCGTTATTTGTAGACTTTTTCAGCCACTATAGTGTTTTCTGTCTCACACATTCTTTTTCGCTAAAAGAATTGTAAAAAAAAAGATAAATATATCGAAAACGGATAGAAATGCGTCAAAAATGACAAAGTTTTGGGATTATTGAAAAGGAGATGTGCTATCAGTTCTCTTTCTGAAAAAACAAGAAAAAATCGAAATTTCTCAAAATAAAAATTTGCAAAAATTTGAAATATCTCGAAAACAGTAAGTGAAACGTGAAGAATAATGAAAATTTCTACCTCTTGTGAAGGGGGAGTACTCTCAGTCCTCTTTCTGAAGAAATCAATCATACGAGAAATTTCCAAATTATGGGTGTTGGATAATTAAACCTTTTTTTTTATAGATACGGCATTGGTTCCATATATAATTCGCTTTCAGACCGTGAGAATGAAATAAAGAAGACTCAGCTAATATTCGGGATTGTATATAGTCCTGGGGTTGATCTATTTTGCGATGAAACCTTCTTATGCCGGGGAAATTAATATTTTGGGTGGAAATATGCATTTTTTGAAACGGAGAAATCATCCGAGAGCAGAAGGATGTCGAGAAAGAGAGAATAGAAAGCAGAAGCGTTACAGTGTCATATCTACAAACTTATTTTTTTCCACAGAACTCTGACACTGACAAAGTATTTGCGGATGTAAGTTTACATTCTAAAACTCCGGACTTCATCAATAAAACGACGATTTCGCGATTTATTAGAGTAAACAGCGTAATCAGCTGTTCAAAATTCAGAAATCCCGACGCGAAGAAAGAAAAAGAACATAAATGACGTTTGGGCGTGAAATTTTTATAGTCACCAGCGACTCCTGCATGCAGCTCAATTGTGTGTACCACTAATCGATCTGCGTTACCTGTCCGCAAGGTAGTTTTCACATTGGAAACAAAACTTGAAAAAAAGCAACTAAGAGTAGAAAACGTATCTTTTTTTGGGTAACGAGATATTGAGCACGTTGTTTTGCCGAACTGACTTTCGAATGTATCAACTTCCTAGACAAATGTATCAATAAATGTGCAATTTAGGGCAAATGTGGAATTTCAGACATTTCTATTTTTACTAAGTTCAACATTCGAGATTTCGAAACTTGTGACTTTTCTTAAATTTATTTATTAATGCAAAATTTATCGAGTGGACAGAAAATAAATTTAAAAATTGCCCACTCCAACAAATTTGAAATTCTTAAATTCCAAAAATGGCTTTATTTTTTGGTGAATTGATAAATCTATAATTCCGAAACGAATTTTTAATGAATCCAATTTGGGAATTTCAAATTGGGTAAATTGAGCAATTTTGAAATTTACTTTTGGTCGCTGGATAAATGAAATATTCTTAAACAAATTTCTAAACAATTTCGGGATTTCAAATTTTGTAAATTTGGTAACTTCAAAAATATATTTTTTGGCGAGTTGATATTTCTGAAAATTTCAGAGTAAATTTGCAAAGAACCAAATTTTGAAGTTTTAAAGTTAGAATTTATTTTTTGGCGAATTGATTGATAGGTTTATCGCTCGAAAGTAAATTTACAAAGAACCAGGTTCTCGAACTCCAAACTTAAAATTTATTTTTTGGCGAATTGACAAATGTATAATTTTGGAATAAATTTACAAAGGAGCAAGATTTTGAAGTCCACAGTTGAAATTCATTTTTGGTGAATTGATACATCTATAATTCCGAAATAAATTCTCAAATAATCCAACTTTGGAATTTCAAATTGGGTGAAGTGAGTAATTATGGAATTTATTTTTGGTCACTGGATAAATTTAGAATTTATAAAAAAATTTGCGGAAAGTCACAAGTTTCAAAATCTCAAATGTTGAACTTGGTAAAATTAGAAATGACTGGAATACCACATTTGCCCCAAATTGTACATTTATTTATTTATTTGTTTAGAAAGTTGATACATTCGAAAGTCAGTTCTGCAAAACAGCGAGCTCAATATCTCGTTACCCAAAAAAAGATCAGTTTTCTACTTCTAGTTGATTTATTTTCAAGTTTTATTTCCAATGTGGAAACTACCTTGCGGACAGGTAACGCCGATCGATCAGTAGTACACAAAATTGAGCTGCATGTGAGAGTCACTGGCGACTATAACAATACCAGGCCCATACGTCATATATGTTTTTTCTCTTTCTTCGCGTCAGGACTTCTGAATTTTGAACAGCTGATTATTCTGTTTACTCAAATAAATTGCGTAATTGTTGTTTTATTGACAATGTCCGGAGTTTCAGAATGTAAAGTTACATCCGCGAGTACTTCGTCAGTGTCAGAGTTCTGTATAAGAAAATAAGTTTGTAGACGTGACACTATAACGCTTCTGCTATATACTTTCTCTTTCTCGACATCTGTCTGCTCTCAAAATGATTTCCCCGTTTCAAAAAATGCATATTTTCACACAAAATATTAATTTCCCCGGCATGAGAAGGTTTCATCGCAAAGAAAAGCAACCCCAGGACTATATACAATTCCGAATATTAGGTGAGTCTCCTTCATTTTATTTTCAAGGACTGAAGGCGAATTATATATGTGACCAGTGCCGTATCTATCAAAAAGAAACTTCAAGTTCGATTATCAAACACCCTCAAGTAAGAAGAAAGAGCAATAAAAAAACGAGTGAAATGCTTCTCAGAAATGACCCTCGACAAGAATAAGCGTAAAAAATGCCGCCAAAAACTGCGTGGCAACACTATTAAACAAAACAAAAATACTTAAATTTATTATGGACAGCAAAAAAGTTTCACATGTGAATGCGTTAAAATCAATAAGCATCGCCAAATAGTATGTATTCATAAATATAAGAAAATTTTAAATTCATCAACTTTTGTTTACAACAATGTTCAACCTAAAAAAATAAATTACACATTTAAAACAATAAATATAATTTTAAATATTAATAATAATCATGATATATTATAATATTTGTATATCAATATTAATATGATGATGTTTAATTAATATTAAAGTCCAAGTAGTAATAAATGTGCCATCAAAACGTTTATTCAAAATGCACATTTGTCTAGTCTGACTTTATATGGACAATAATTCTCAATTAACGCACTTTTAAATCAATAAATAAAATAAATACAATTTGGTGCATCTGAACGTCAAGTCAGAAGACCAAAAGAATGAGTAGCCAGAAAAGAACAACTGCCTGTACCTGAAGCTAAACAAGGACGAAAATTGGCTCTAGAAACTGAATATTTAGTATAAAACTTTTATGAGGATGATAAGAATAGTAAACTGATCCCCGGCAAGGAAGATTTCATACATGTTAAAAAAGAAGACAGCACTCGTGAACAAGTGCAAAAGAGACTCATTTTATGTAATCTGTCGGAATGATATTCAAGATTTTTAGCTCAACATAAAAGTGTAATGATGGTTTTCTCAAAATTTGCATAGCCTAGACCATAACACTATGTTTTAACTGGAACAAGTGTAAATCACAATGTTTATGTCTGCGTTTATCATGAAAATGTAAATTCAATGCTAGACGCAATTGACATTAAGCATTTACCTGAGGACACTGAAAAACAACTGTCCGATTATCATAACTGTTTAAAAGAAATCACGTGCAGTGAACCAGACGATGCTTACCATTTTAGCAATTGCAACTCTTGCCAGTAGCGTAGCTACGTCAAAAAAACTTGTTTTCGGTGGAAGTAGGCCCTCCCACCTCACTAAAATACGAAAATTTTCCGAGTAATCCGGAGCTTTGGGGGCCCCCTTGGGGCCTGTGTTCCTGGAACACATGGAATACCGATACTTACGCCACTGACTTTTTCCCTGATCTTGAACATTTTAAAGAATATTTGATTGATATCTTAGATGCAAACAATATGGACACAGTGACCTTCCAAGTTTAAGAGCAAATTGATAGAAGGACGTTAAAAACGGAGGTAGCTGACAGTGATGATTCCGTGGGAGAACTCTGCAATAAACTTGATAATTTGAAACGGCATGCATCTCATGTGAAACATCAATCATTGTTTTTGAAGCATCTCAAAACAATTTTGATAGAAGGGCAGTTTTTAATTCTGCTAGACTTTGCCGAAAATTATGCTTGTATTATGTAAAATCCTGCACAAGCTTTCCATTGAAATAATAATCAGGCGACCGTATCCACAGTAGTCATTTACTTCAAAGAAGGAGACGAATTATAACATGTAAGCATAGAAATAATTTCAGACTGTTTAAATTACGTCACTGTGGCTATGTACATTTTCCAGAAACTTATCATCGAATACCTTAAAGGAAAGTTCAGCAGCGTTAATAAGATTTATTGTCACAGATGGAACTGGACAGCACTTCAAAAACAGGTATTTCTTCGTTAATCTTTTACAACACAAAATGATTTTGGAATTCTTGCAGAATCGCATTTCCAAGAAACTGTTCATGGAAAAGGTCCACGGTACGGGATCAGCGGGAATTTAAAAAGACTTGCAGCAAAAACTAGCTTGCAACGCTCTGCACAAAATCGGATTTTGACTGCTCTGAATTTATTCAAATGATCTGAGAAAACCCTAAAGGAAATAGTAATTTTGTTCAGTGCGACGGAAGCTCACACAGAATTGACAAAAGAACTAGAAACTACATTCAGTGCATCAGTTACGATTCCAGGTATCCTTAAGTGCCACGCCTTCATTCCAAATGAAAAGTGTCAACTATAACTGAAAAACATGTCTTTTTGAACACAATATGATTATTATGAACTCTATGCATACTAGTCTGATAATCATTCATACAGGCAAGTATACCGTTTGTAGCGCACAGGCGAGAGGTTCGCCGCTTCCCAACCCTAACTATATCCGCGGTACTTTTGGCTGTCCATAATTGTCTCCATGGGATTTTATTGTAAAAAAACAAAAATTTCTGTTGAAATTGGTTTGAAGAAAAGTCGAAGGTGCACGAAGGACAAAAAAGTTAAATGAACATTTTAACTGGTAATTTATTCACGAAAATTATGAAATTACAAAAAACGGATTTGATGAAGTGAAAGTACATAAGAAGCCATTTCAAAATCACTGGTAGAAAATCCAATACGCATTTTTAGAAACAAAGTTACGACCGTTTGAAAATAAAGGTATGAACGTTAGGGGTGAAAATTCCACCCCCTATCGTTTGGAAATGGATGGTAACAAAACTCTGTAAATTGGGGGATAAAGTTACATCAACCTGTACGGGTGGGCAATGGAACAATCACTCCCTTACGGTGGTTTCGATTGGGTTATAAATTTGAAGAATTTTGATTTTAATATTCCTGACGATTCACCCATTGGTTACATATTAGAAATAGATTCAGACTATCCACCCGAACTACAGGATGCACGCAATGACTTGCCGCTCTATCCAGAAACTCGAAATATCTGGGATAAAACCAGGAGAAACTACTTACTACTTTCCTGCCGAAACGAAAGTACGTTCTCCATTACAGGGCTCTCAAACTTGCTTTTCCCGTTGATGTAACATTGGTTTAACGTTATTTCATCGTTGAGTCATCATTGGTTTAACATTGATTCAACATTGCACAGAGTTGATTTATCATTGGAGAGACGATAATTTACAGTGGGCTCAAAGTTGATTAAATGTTCATTTTAACATACCGTAATTTGACGTTGGTTTAAAGTTGACTCAACGTTGATTCAACTTTGGTTTAAAGTTGATTTAACGTTGATTCAGCGTTGATGTAAAGTTGATTCAATATTGCGTAGTTGATTCAACATTGTATATAGTTCATTCAACTTTTCACAGAAGTTGATTACATATCTGATTTATCTATCCAGCTGTTGTGTGAACTATCAAAGCCTAACCATTTTACAAATATCTTGTTGCCGTACTTCTTGATTACTGTCTCAACAAGGTATATGTCTAGATGTTTGATTTTGAGAAATTTGTGTTTATAGAATCCGCCAGTGATGGTTTGTTCTTGATCGTTCTTGAGTTTGTATGTCACTGGATTCGTGGGTATGACTTGCCCTACAGTGAATATCTCTGTTATCCAGTTCGGAGTCTATCCTTTCTCAAAAACATGCTTGTGCTTGGTGACTTGAACTCTGACGCCAAATTTGAACTTTGGCATCCTTCTGGATATATTTCGTAGTTTTTTGAAGCGTTGTTCAAATCGTTTTCATCCTCAGCAGCGACATCATTTGGTTTCATACCGATTAATCGATGTTTGGTATTGTTGTACTTGGAGATGATAGTAGGTAAAATGTCTACCCACTTGTAGTTGCCTCTCAAGCTGCATTGTGGCTACATCTTTTTTTTTGAGCGTGCGATTCAATATCTTACAGATTGATGCCTTGAGATTACTGTGCGTTGAGTAAGGATTGATGGCGTAACGTTGCACAAAATTTTTTAAATGTGAATTACAAAATTCTATGCCTCCATCGGTAAGTTTTTTGGTATACGACCTTGTACCAGTATATATTGCATTGGTGAAGTGATATATGGTTCACTTTTGCTTTTAACAGGAACAGCCCAGGCGTACTTGCATAAAATATCAATAATGGTAAGTAAATCCTTGTAGCCATTATTCTCTTGGGCATAGGTCAGCATTTCAACCAGAACTGCCTGCCAGGTCTCGTCTATTCCATGCATTTGCACTCTACGACGTGGATAATTCTTTCTAGCAGGTTTATGCAGTTCTGTGATTACTGCTAATTTCTCGTTTTCTATTCTCGAGTGCGTTTAATCGAGCGTTCAACTGAGCAATTCGTTAAGTGTTTCGGACTGACAAATTTTGTTGGGTATCAACGTGCAGCTTTTTCAGTTTCTTGTTGATTGGTTCTTCAAGGATGCGTATTATAAAAATGTTATTGTCAATCTCTGTTCGTATAGATGAGGTGACTTGATACACTGTAGGTTTTTCGTTTCGTATAATGCGATGTACAAGTTTTAAATTAACTGCATCGTATTGATCTTTGGCGTCGCTAACGTTGCAAACTGTCTTGCCGTCTACGTCGTAATGGCTATCGGAGGTGATCTTAAATTTAATACCAGGAGGAGCACAGCTTGTTGTAGCGGATCGATCTAGGTGACGTCCAAACACGTCGATACTTATCGTGATACTGACGATATTATTATGAGTGCGCTCCTAATACGCCATCTACATTATTTAATACCCGTTCCAAGAATGTATACTTTGGTTGTTTGATGGATTTCGAGTAGACGTAGAGGTTGTCAAACTTCAATTTGTTCAGGTGTATGAATAGAGCCAGTAATACATTTGTCTTGCCACAGTTTGATTGTCCGCAAAGCACTGCACGATTGCTATCTGGTAGTAGACTGCCACGACGTTTTACCCTCTTTTTCTCTCGTGGTATGAGAGTGTCTAAGGTAACTACCGGAAGTTTGACGGGTTGTATCTCAAGCCACATCTTGCACTCAACTGTTATGAAAGCTACAAATACAGTGCTTATGTAGCTTTCAAATCAGTTGCATACTGACCTCCGTAGTGTGCGGAATGATTGTGCACCGTCAAACCAATAAAGTACAGCGTCGTCGTCATCGACGTACAGGCTTGGTCAACAAGGTCATTAACAACTTACCATTCGAGTTGCCTTTACCTGACTACCAATACTGTGGTCCAGATACTAGGCTTGGCCATAATCAGTTTGCACTACTGTACGAGATATATGCAAAGTTTCAGGCAGCCCACTATGGTAAGGAGCCTGGACCAATGTTGAAGAAAAGTGATTTCGAAGAACACGCTCCTCTCAATGTCATTGATGGCTCAAAACAAAATGAGTTCCTCAAAAAGGCTTCAGTGGACGTCTTTTTGGGATTTGAATCTGCAGACAATTTTCCCACTGAAACTGCCACCTACTGTCTAATTATACGTGACCGTATTACTCAATACCAGCCCCTTAATAATAGCATGAAGAAGTTGATTTGAGATGCTATAGGTGGAGGTGGCGGTGGGGGTCATATTATAGGCTGTGAAGAAGGGTATAAAAGAGATAATTTCACCTGCGGAGTTCAGTGATTTATTAATGGCGACACTGTTGTCTTTCATTATTATGTAAGAGATACGAGGGTTGTCCAGAAAGTAAGAGGACTGTTACTATTTTGGGCTGTGGGCATTTTTTTCACCAAGTTTGGCAACACTGAGTGGTAGTGGGGTTCTTCTGAGCACAACGAGCACAGGGGGAACTCGGTAGTACAAAAAACTAACCCCGTAGTGTCAGTTTGCGTGAAACATTTCAACAAGAAATTCCGCCAAGTGCTCAGTACGCAGTGTCATCCAGTTTCTTCCCTTAGAAGGAAAAACACTTACTAAAATTTTCCAACGAATCCAAGCAGTTTATGATAAAGGCGTTATGAATCGAACACACTTTTTTAAGTGGTGTCGGAAATTTAAAGAAGGCAGTACAAATGTTCATGACGATCAGAGGAGTGGAAGACCTTCCATTTTGACCGATAAGTTGATGCAAAAAATTGAGGAAGTTGATAGTGAATATCGCGATTGACAGTGGATGAAATCTCCGCGAGGTTTCTACAACCCTCCGGAAGTCTCTTACATGACACAATCACATAAACGCTGGGATATCAGAAACTGTGCGCCAGGTGGGTCCTAAAACAACCGACAGAGCAAAACAGAGCGAATCGGGTCGCTAGCGCTCGCGAGTTCCTTAAGCAGTTTGAACTGGAAGGTGAGGAGTTTTTTAGCTCTATTGTTACAGAAGAAGTAACCTAGGTGGCTCATTACACTCCAGAGACAAAAAGACAGTCGTCGCAGTGGCGTCACACCAGTTTTCGAATCGCCAAAAAATTCAAAACTTCAATTTCAAGCGAAAAAATCATGGCTTCTGTGTTTTGGGACCGAAAAGGGATCATTTTGATTGAATTTCTGCCTCAGGGAAAGACCATCAACGCACAAAGATACTGCGAGACCCTAAAAAAGCTCAAGAGGGCGATTTAAAACAAGCGGAGGGGAATGTTGACGAAGGGAGTGTGCTTGTTACATGACAATGCTTGTCCGCACACAGCCTTGGCCACCAAGGTACTTTTGCATTCATTCGGTTTAGATGTTTGGAACCATTCCTTTTACTCCCCTAACTTGGCGCCTCCAGGCTACCACCTGTTCACCTACCTGAAGACTCACATGGGTGGAAAAATTTTTTCCACGGACGAGGAGGTGAAAACAGAGGTCCTGAAGTGGGGGAAGGCGGTGGCGGAAAACATCTTCGAGGATGGCATCAAAAAACTTGTGTCACGGCGCACTACTTGCATAGAACGAAAAGACGAGTACGTGGAAAAATAGTTGACGTGTATACGAACAAAACTCTGTAATCTTTTTTCATACATTTTTTCTTTAATCAGAAAAATCGAATACTCTTACTTTCTAGACATCCCTCGAATAAGGGTTATGAGAGGCTCTGAATGTGGAACGGATCACTACCCAATAGTTCCGAAAATGAACCTAGGTTAAGGATGGAGGAGAAGAAGAATTAATAATAATTCAAAGCAGGCGCGAGATAAAATAGAGAATTTGTAGAAAGCATAAGTACAAATAGTGTATTGTGAAAAGCTGAATAAATATTTAAACATCACAAAGAAGACTGGAAAACAAAATGAGATAATAAAAATGTAGAGGCTGCATGGATAATACTACGCAATAGCATCTTCAAAAGTGCATCTGAAGTGTGTGGTACTGTGGCTGTATGAAGGAAGACTGGAGATGCTTGCTGGAATGATAAAATCCGCATGGCTGCTAACAAGAAAAAGCAAGCGTACTCGAGAAAATTGAATATTGAAGGTTTCAGCGCTAAGGAAAGGACTAGATTAAAATATGATTGTAGAGATAAAAACAGAAAAGCTAAGATACTAGTCAAAAAAAGCAAGGATAAAATCATAGCGGAAGAAGATAAAAAAATGCAAAATGGTTTTGAAGGAAATGAAAAATTATTTTGGAAAACGGTTAGGAAGATTGAGGAGGGAAGTACTAGCACTGAGTTAGTCGGAATTAGGAATGCTGATGGTGAAATAGTATGGGATTCGGACAAAGTGAGAGACTGTGTAAGTGATTTTTTCAAGAAATTATATGGAGATTAATCTATGGAGCACAACAATCGATATCGACGACATTATATCCGTGATTAAGGAACTAAAGAATGGTAAGGATGCTGGTGTGGATGGTATCGCCGCTGAAATGCTTAAGGGCAGTGGCGGATATTTGTTTGTGTGGCTGATCGAATTAACGAAAATGTGTGCTGGAAACGGTGAAGTGCCAAACGATTGAAGGAAGGCGATTATCGTCCCACTCTACAAGGGAAAGGGTGATGAAGGTGACTGTACTAATTATAGAACGATTAGCCTACTGAGTACCTAGGTCAAAATATTTGCCAAAACACTTATTGGTAAGGTTATGGGAATGACTAAGGAAAGGATCTGGCAAGTTCAATGTGGATTTGTGCCAGGGAGATCATGTGCAGGTCAGATATTTAGTTGAAGGCAGATCATAGAAAAAAGCTTGAGTAAACAAAGAGTTCTTTGCGCATTCGTTGATGTGGAAAATACTTTTGAAGAGGTGAATAGATCTCAACCTTGGGAAGTCTTGAAAGAGTATGGTGTGAATGGTTGGCATCTTATAGCAATAAAAGCAATACATAATGGTAATAAAGCGAATTTAAGAGTAAATGGACAACTGAGCGATTGGTTTGATATCAAGCAGGGCGTTAGACAAGGCTGCGTTATGTCCTCCTGGATGTTCAATACATATATGGACAAATGTCTGAGAATACTCTCTTAGACGAAGAAGGTGTTGACCTCAGAACAGTGAAAGTGCGTGGACTGGCGTTTGCAGATGATAAGATTGTTATGGCAGAAGCAATCGACCATTTGCATAGAATGAAGAGCAGACTGTGCACTAACTTGATAAGTATAAGTCTTAAGATTAACGTGAATAAAACTAAAATCATTGTGTCTGAAATGAGGGGTGAGAAAACGGTATGCAACATTGCCTCAAACAAAGAGAGGATAGAACAAGTTGATGATTTCGTGCAGGGGCGGCGAAACTACTATGGTATGTATGGAGAATTCCATACAAGGGATTTAGATAGGGTATCGAAAATCTTTTCGGAAATTTCGATGCTTTGTATAAATTGACATGTTCGTGTAATTTTCTATGCACACCGGCCTTCGGTCTTCTCGAAAGTGTAAATAATTAAATGATAAATTGTTTGTAAATGTCAATAAATGACTCAACTTAGTTACTAATCTTCATTCCAGTAATCCTGTTAATTTTTCGGATGTTCACTTTAACCTACCCTCTCTCCCCCTCACCCCTTTCAGCTTCGTCAACTAAATTCTATACATGGCGTGATAAAGTTCCGCCGCCCAAGATTTCGTATATTTTGGAAGCTTATCCATTGCTAACGGAAAGGTATATGCAGATACATCCTGATGTATAAACGAGGGCAGAAAAATTAGCGGCAGTGTATGAGCTATTACTAGACGTAAAAATGTAACGAATAAAGTTAAAAATGCAATATATAGTCCTGTGCTTGCACCCACTGTGCTGTATGATAGCGAGACCTGGATGCATCAAGAAAAGAATAGGAGTAAAGTGAACGCGATCGGCTAATGGACAAAGTAAGTAATGAGTGGTTTCTTAAATAATGTGGTGTAGAACAAACATGGTTTGGCAAGAGTGAAAGAAATTTGCTGATATGATTTGAATATGTTCAGAGAATGGACGAAGGAGGTTTAACGAAGCAAGTGTATTCAGGTAAAGTGACTAAGTGGATAAAGTGTGTAATGAGTGAGTTCCCAAATAATGTGGTGTAGAAGAAACATTGTTTTACAAGAGTAAAAGAAATTTGCTGAGATTGTTTGTTCATGCTGAGAGAATGGACGAAGGACGTTTAACGAAGCAAGTGTATGATGTGCGATGTATAGATGTACAGGAAGCAACGAATGTATGCAAGGATAGGGATGTATGAAAGACAATTGCTCATAAGAGAAAGAGTGATGCCTGAAACGAAAGATTTTGGATACTGATGAGTCCGCGTAAGAAGATTTGCTTAGTGGATGAGTATAATGGCTTTGTGAGGCTCCTCAACCGGGGTGATTGCTACAGAGAATAAATTACCAGATACTGTTATTTAATATAGCTACAAAAACAAAGTCTATCGGGGCTAGCCTCGATTAAGTTCAACGCAAAAGTGCCTGCACATCCAGTTTCTCCTTGTTACGTATTTGGTAATGCCCCCTAGTTATTTTTAGTCAAGAAAGAAGAAAATCGTGCTACGTGTTCTTGAGAAACACGATTTCTTCATTCTTAATGACTAAAAATCTCATTTTTCTGGAAAACCATGTGAAATATGAATAGCAATTTATAGTTCAAAATTGTTCCACTTCCTGAAATCTATAAAATTATATCCTTGTCAGATGTTTATCTTGTGTATTTAACAAATTTTATCAATAAAATACAAAAATTCGATAAAATTCGACTAAAATAGCATTTAGCTTAACGAACTTCGACATTTTATTTTTTGAAACGTTTGCTTTCAGTAGAATAACAATGTCAAACTAAATGCTATTTGAGTTGATTTTTATCGATAATTATTTTGTTGTTGTTGAAAAATTCGTTGAAATACACAAGATAAATATCTGTTAAGGATACAGTTTCATAGATATTAGAAAGTGGAACAATTTTCAACCATGATCTACTATTCATATTTTATGTCGTTTTCGAGAAAAATAAGATTTTTAATTGTTAACACTGATGCTTCTTCAATTTTAGAAAAAAAAAACAATTTTACTTCACTTTGAAGCTCAGAAACTTTAATAATCCCATGAGACATCTTCTTCACAGTGTTACTGAACTAAAAAAAAAAAAGTTTTCAAAAATAAAATAACGAAGTTCGTTAAACTACATTCTTTTTTAGTTGATTTTTATCGATTTTTTCTTTTTTTTTGAAAAAAATTGTTGAATTACACAAAATAAACATCTATTGAGGTTATAATTTTATACATTTGAAAAAGGGGAACAACTTCGAATCATAAACTGCTATTCATATTTGTCGTAGATTCAAGATGAATGAGATTTTTAATCGCCAAAAATGAATACAACGTTTTTTTCACAAACGCGTAGTACGATTTTTTTCTTTCCTGGCTTAAAATAACTGAGGGGGAATTCCAGAAACATCTAAAAGAGGGAATCTGGATGTGCAAGCACATTTGGGTTGAACACTGTGACGCTACTTTTTTCCAATCGATAAATAAAATTTGGTGGTCTCTCTACATAGCGCACAATGGACCCTAATCAAAAGAAATAAGGCTAAATAGAATAGGCATTCCAAACGATTAACACATCTTCGATTTTTGGGCGCCAGTCCCTTCTTGGGATAAAGGTAAATCGATGTAACCAAAGTGAGTGAGACAAAGATAAAGATACTAGGAATCTACATTCCAAAAAGAGAGCGGGAACCTCACTGAACGTCACACGTTTCAGGACAAA
>JAUMHM010073476.1:0-13962 GCA_032362435.1 Melikaiella ostensackeni
AGTAGTATACGAGTGTATTTCTGTAGTGCTTGGCAGTAGTTACTCTGTACTCACCCAGTAGTAGAGTTTCGTAAGGGAGATTTGAGGACTGATAATCTCTTCATCAAGAATTGTGACTGATTTTCCCCTATCACTCATAATATCAATTGAGCCTATTATTATTCTGGCGTAAGCTTGCTGCTCGATTTCACAAACCCACTTTCCGGAAGCAGCCGTAATAGCCAAGTTACTAACATGCATCAAGTTCCAATTCTCTTTAACGTATCTCAAATTGAACCCTGATTCTAAACAATCAAACATTATTTGTGATATGCAATTTGCGTGACTTCCGGTGTCTAGCACAGCCGGTACAGGAATATCCATCAATTCCAACAAAATTCTAGGGCTTCTTGGGCCCTTTTTATAAACATTTGGTGGCGGAATATCAACCATAGCATCTTACGCGAGGTCCCTTTATGATATTGGTAAATCCTGATTCGGAACAGGACCTAATCCTCGCGAGTCCACCACCCATTTCGCGAATAAGACGGTCCTAATCCCATTTCTATAACCGCCCTCGCTTCTAATCTATTAGCTGATTCCGATTCCATTTGATTCCGCGTTTTCATTCCTATGCCAGTCCTGTCTAGCTCAACGATTTCCCTACGTCCCTGACAAACACCCTGTTCGGTTATCGCTGCCATCCTGATTTGAATTCACCGTAGTTACGTTATTCTTTTGCAATCCCCCTGAACTATTAGAATTCGATCTCGGTGAAAAACGATTCACATATTCTTGACCACGGTTACAGTTACTTCGACCTTGAATGGTGTCTGCATTACGATTGTGACTATAAAAGTTATTGTTTCGCGGATAACTCCGAAAATTTTGAACACGTTCATCTTCGTCTTTGCCATAAACAACTGCTGCATGCGAATCCATTTTATAAGGATTTTCCTGATTGATAGGTTGTGATCACCGGCTATAATTATTCTGTTGTGTGTTTATTCGAATGCTATTTCCATAGTCATACAAAAAATAATATTTCTCTTCTCGTCCCCGAGGTTCTTCGCATCGTCGATTCACGTAAGTGACTGAACTACCTGTTTGATATCCACTAAATCCCCTCCTGCCAAAGCTACATGCACATTTTTTGGTGATCAAGATACAATAATTCGATTTATCTCGTAATTAGTCATTGAAGGTTGAAGGCGGACAGCCATTTCCCTCCGATTATAGAAAAAATCCATCAAGGTGTCTTTTGTCGCATCGTATCTTCTATCACGCCATCTGTTTCCTTCTAATTTTGAAATAACTGTATCCAAATCCGGATTCACTCCCGTTTCATATCTGTCACACCTCTCGAGATCATTGAATGTTTCGCGATAGTTAAATGTCTCGGATCATTCAATCTATCACGACTGTCAAAACTGTCAACTTTCCTAAGCCTATCCCGGGCTTCTCCAAAACTTGACCCAAAACTTGCCCCAAAACTTGCTCCTGATCTTCGCTAACTGTGAAGGGAATAGGGGTGTGATCCAACTCAACCCTACCGTTTTCCCAGTATAGCCCCTTTAACTAAGATGCTACCTCCAGGTCTCTAGAATGCCTCTTTCTGCATTTTAATTTGAAATCCGTAGCTTTTTCACATTTCGACCTTGCAAATGACTTTTTATAGAATTTTTATGGCCGCATACGTAATCAGTGCATCAGAATACATCACATACGAGGTTTTAACAATATCGGAAGTATACGATTTTCGGAACCCCGCCGCGGCTCTTTTCAGTAACAAAATACGATTTATGTCGAAAAATCAATTTTCGATGTAACATTTACGTAGTTGTACTTGGCTGTGATTAAGAAATTCAAATCTTTATGTACCTATGTTACTCAGGCTATCATTAGATGCACATTAAAAAAAGTCATCCCGATACGTCAATCCTGTCCAAAGTTATGGTGTAACATAATCAAAAACGTTAATGAAAAATCAATTTTCAATGCAACATTTTCAAGGTTCTACTTGGCTGTGATTGACAAACGCAAATCTTAATGTGCCTATGTCATTCCGACTATCATTACCTGCCTTAAAAAGAAAAAATTCTTGCCGATACGTCAATCATGTCCAAAGTTATGGCAAAACATAGATAGTATGAAAGAGAATAGCTCTACAAACATATGAGTTTTCTTTTTGTTGCGCGTATTCGAATAAAAATTTGTGCACGTTTTCATTCACCTAATTCCGATTTTTAAAATTTACTGAGAAGCTCTAAAAATTGAGCCGTTCAGTAAAATGTAGGGAATTTAAATAAAAAGATAAGATATGAGAGAATAGACTAATTAAAGCGGAGAGGAGTAAGATGAATACAATTCGCTAAGCGATAGGTAGGTAAAGCAAAAGGATGTCTGTATACAAAAATAGGGTTGTATACAATTTAACGACTTTTCGTGCTGAAATATGTTTCTTTTGTTTATTATGAATCAATTTCCGATCCTACTTGTACAATCAAAGAATCTTCCGTTATTTTTCAATTTAGGAAATGTCGATTTCCTCGCTTGAATTTGTAAGGGATGTTAAAACAACCCTTCAAATGAATTTAACGACTTTTCCTGCTTGGAGATGTTTCTTACATTTATTATGAAGTGATTTTCGACTCCAACAGTATAATAAAAAAATCTCCCGTGATTTTGGCTGTTAGGAAATGTCGATTTCCCCGCTTGAATGTTTAGGGGATGTTTAAACGACCTATATACAAAAAATTGTGAATCTATCAAGTTCATGGGTACAAAGCTTCTGTTTCAGTAAGTTCGATCTATTAAATCTGAGAAGTCTAGCCAGATCTGACAAAAACTTTTTGAGAAGGTTAACATTTCAATAATAGGCGAATTTTTCTATTAAAATACATGTAAACACTGGAAGTTTGGTAATTTTTTTAGCAAAAACTGCCTATTTTTTAAAATAATTCTATTTCAAATTATTGATCCGCAGGCTCTAGATTACAAAAAAAAAATCATAATTACACATTTTGACAAAAACGATTTTCCCCACATTTGGTGCGGGGTCCTTTGAGTCCGATAAACAAATGATGCAGGTATCGTAGGCATATTCGAGTGTTAAACAGCGAAGAGCGCAAAATTTGTTTTATACCTGATACATTTATAAATTTTGGTGACACTTGCCTACTAAAATTTGTAGTCTATGCTGTTGCCAACATATCTTGAATGATTAAAGTGAAGAATTCAATACAAAAGACTACATAATTTCACTAAAACTGACCGACCAAAAAAGTCTAAAGTTTACATTTTTGTTTCAAATACCCTTAAACTCCATGAAGATAGTATTAGGAATCTGACAAAATCTCAAGTTTTTTCCGCAAAATGTACAGCCTTTGAAATAAAACCAACATACTAAAGAAAGCTTCATTTTTCACTTAGTTATGACCGAGAATATGTACAAATGTTTTTCATAAAAATGAAAAATGAAAGGTTTAATAGCTTTTTTCTCTTTTCTTCTGTTTTTACTTCTCTAAAAACTTTCTGCCATGCAGATGTGTACAATGCAATAGAAGAACTATATTCTGATGTATTTTAATTAATTAAAATAGTGAAATTAGTTCAAAATTACGTGAAATTCTCTTGAATATAATTTCAGTTAATTTCAAGCGCGAATACTTACGCAAATATTTTGTTACGTATAACTAATATAATGAACATGAAATATCAACTTGAAAATCAGACTACATTTGAAAAAATGTAATTCCTTGCATTAAATTCTGATAATTCATAACATGCATGCATATTATATGTAAGGGGTATAAACTTACTAAATCGCATTTTTAATTTATAATTCAAAGCGGAAATTTCTTCTTTCTATGAGAAAATTCATGTTATTGCAGTGATTGCAGAGTAATTGCTGCTGATCGCGGGTGATTGAAGAGTGATTGCAAGGTGTCAAAGTTATGTACCCCTTGAGTTTCCCTATCTTTCTGACTATACTATTTATTTCATGAAATGATTAATACCACCGAATACATAGTATAATAAAATTCAATAAATATAATTTCAAACTAGCTATGAATTCGATCTCGGGTTTTCCACTTTTATTTTTAATTGTATGGTGCTCATTTGACGATCACTTTGCTTCCTCATAGAGAAAGCATTAATGATTTTTTAAGTATTCATTCAAGGAGCGTCTCTATTTTTGCATCAACTTTGAATTATGTTAATGAAGAACTTTTTATTTCAATGAATAAAATTTTTCAAATAATATAAATGACCATAACTTCTTTACTCGTCAATAAAATGTATTAATATTATAGGTCAATCGATTCGTCTGGAATCAAGGAAAATTTTCTATACTTGCAAAAACTTTTAATCATGTTAATGAAAGAACTTTTAGTAAAAAAACCATTTAAAAAAATTATAAATGACCATGACCATGACCCTGCATCAACTTTAAATTATATCAGTGAAAAAAGTTTCAATATAAAAAGCCATTTTTCAAATATTATAAATGACCATAACTTCATTAATCTTCAATATGATGGATTGATATTAAATGTCACTCGATTTGCCTTGAATTATGGAGTCTTTTATATTCTCGCAAGTTCTTTGAACTATATTAATGAAAAAGTTTTACTATAAAAACCTAATTTTTAAAAAATTATGAAGTGCATGAACAATGTCAAATTCAATATTTTGAAGAATCCGTATGTAGTCTCTAAGATATTAGTGGTGGAAATAATTCCTCTGAATTTCATCAATTTTTACAAAATCTACTACAAAATCTTTGAGTTATCGTGTTAACAAAAAAGAGCAACATCCAAACATACATCCGGACAATTGCTCAGAACGTTGAATTAGACATTTATCAACTGAGGAGTGTTTAATTAAAGTCCGTGACTAAATGTATCGAAATTTGGGAACGAATAGCTGGATTTTTTTGGTCCACATAGCCCTGGAAAAGGGACTACTTATACCGAAGTTCGTTACGAATAGTTGGACCCCATCTATCCCTCCAGACCACAATGCACAGTGTGACAAAAAGCACTTTTTTAGTCAAAAATCGCTTGTCAGTTCAATTTCCATCGGATTCGGATGTATTTGTTTTTCTGACCGTAAAGCTTCTAGATACAACGTGTAACTGCCAATTTTTCACTTTTCTCAAAGCAATATTTTTAATTTAATATCAAATAAAATTTGTTTGTTTTTTGATAAATTTCCAAGCGTGCCATTGCACTAAAGATTCTCGAATTTTATTAAACAGGCCTTGAATTAATGTAAAAACTGCACAGAAATAATTTATCATGTATCGGTGTAGAAAGAAGAAATTTTCAGAAATATTATAAACAAATTCATGAACAAGTGTCATTTTTCTATAATTTGCAATCATTAGTTGGTGAAATTCATGGCTTTTGCATGAAATATTAGAAAAATTAATGCACCACAACGATTATTTAAAAATAGTTGCTCCTTTTTTATTATTTAAATGAAATTTTTATTAACAAATACATATTTTGACAATGTCTGAATGAGTAGGCTCAATTTTCTTCGCGAAATAAACTATAAATGTCTTTTCGAATACACCTTGTTGTCATATTTTGTATTTTGACAACATTTCTATCTATTCAAACAATTCTTATAAACGAATGTCTATGCTTAACATTCTTCCAAAAATAGACTCACTTTCTTTTGAATCGACTAAAAAGGTCTTCTTCGTAACTCCTTGCTGTCATATTTTTCGAAATAATAATAACTGTTAATTATTCAAACAATTTCTGTAAACAAATACACATTTCGATCTTTTTTTCATGAATGGTCTAATTTTTTTTAAGTGATCAAGTAAAAATTCTTACCAATGAGTTCTTCTTATCACACATTTTCAACTGATAGTAAATGGTAATTATTTAAACAATTCTAATAAGCAAATACCTACCTTTACATTTTTTTCCGTGACTAGGCTCAATTTTTTTAATCGACTAAAAATATCTTGCCAGTGACTTCTTGTTGTCAAATTTTTCTAACCAACAATAACTGTCAAGTATTTAAACAATTTATATAAACACATGCATATTTCGATCTTTTTTCCATGAATGGTTTCATTTTTTTCCAAGGAATCAACTAAGAATGGCTAGGTAATTATAGGAGACATACTTAGTTCACAGAACATATTGCTCAAGTATTTGTAAATAATGTAAATGATTATTGTGTTGCTTGATCATTTTCTGTTTTCGAATATTCAGCTTGTTATATGGATTTTTATTCTTGTTCCTATTCCTATTGCTCGCACATTTCGTATTAAGAATGTGTTACGAAATTTATAATTTAAGTTTAGGTGAAGTGTTTTTGACTTCTGATGTAATCGTCAAGTGTCAGTAGCGATTAAATGTAAATGAGAACACTCATGAAGAAAATATCGGAATGTACATTTAATTGAGAAAATTGTTTCAATAATTAACAGTCATTGTTAATTCGGAAAATATGACAGCAAAAAGTCCCTGGCAAGACATTTCTAGTCGATTCCGTAAAAAAATATATGGTAACAAGAAGCCTACTCATTCAGACATTGTCAAAATGTGTATTTGTTTACAAAAATTGTTTGAATAACAATAAGAGAGCGAATTTTTTTAACGTATCGTAATCTTGCTTCAATTTCTTCCATATATCATGCAAAAACTATCAATTTCAACAACTAATCTTCGAAAATTATGGAAAAATGACACTTGTTCATTAGTTTATTTATAGCATTAAGAACAATTTTTTGTCTTGCTTCAACACATAATAAATTATTTCTGTGTAGTTTTTATAATGATTTAATGCATGTTAAATCAAATTTGAGAATCTTTAGAGCAGTAACATACTTGAAAATTTATCAAAAAGCAAACAAATTTCATTTGTTATTGAATAAAAAATGTTTCTTTGAGAGAAGTAAAAAATTGGCAGTTACTCGTTATACCTGGAAGCCTTACGGTCAATTTAAAAATAAAATACATCTAAATCCGTTGAAAATTGAACTGTCGAGTGATTTTTATCCAAGAAAAGTGCTTCTTGGCCCACTGTGCAGTTGTTCAACAGGATCCCACTTATCCCTCCTGCCTCAGCTTTTACATGGACCTCATCTATCACTCAGTGCCCAATTATCCCTTGGGATCTCCTTTATTCCTCAGGATCTACTTACCCCACGAGACCCAGCTACACTGTCTGTTTAAATATAACCTTAGCACTTCATGGAACGGGTAGAGATCCTAGACAGATAGTGTAACTAGCAGTTATTTTACATTTTGACAGTTTTGATGAATAAATGTATATTGTTCGATTCATAGTAGTCCAAACTATTTAACATGTATAGTAGCTCTAAATTATAATTATACATCCAAGCTAAATTCTAAAGAAAAATAAGAGTTTATCTCGGGATCTCCCCATATACGTAAGATGAAGACAAACAAAACTATGAAAACTTAATTTTAAAAACTTCCCTTATCCTAACTGTATGCAACCCTCCTTCTACATTACTTATCTTTTCGCTTCGGGAAACGTTGAGCTAGGGTACTGTGGAATATAAGAGGGCAGTGGGTTCACGACGAATTTCGGGATCCCACGGAATAAGCATTTTCCCAAGAGATAGGGGGTCCTACGGGATAGGGGTCTTCCACGGCTTAAGAGGGATTCGAGGGATAAGGGATCCCGAGGGGAAAAGTACGACGGACGGACGGACACCAGAACGATGAAAATATTTCAGCCCGAGGGTACGAAATTCCAAAAAGCAAAAGCAAAAAGTCAGATACGCCTTACGTTACTGGAGTCCCAATAAATATTCTCTAAGCTCTTTTGCATGTTTTTAATCGCTGGTATTGTAGGTGTCCTCATACTTCTGGACGGTACTGTAATAATGTGGATTTTTAAATAAGAAACTTTTGAATCTGTTAGGAATACTAGGCTGTAAGCAGTTTTGAACAGTAAATACAAGATCTATCTCACTGTTAGCTTGAACAATACGTTGATTTCGGGTATCCTCGCGGCGCGGCGAAACTAACCGACCTGGATCTTGTCCCTGGGGCTGATTGAGGCGTAAGTATGAGTTTACCCCAGCCTCATTTACCCAGCTTGCTATGACCTCGATTCGCAGATTGCCTGCAAACTTTCGTACCTTCAGTTTTTTCTGTGTACTTAGTGGACGCCCTAATTCCATAAAATGCGAATAAATGAGTTTCGCGCATATTGTCAGTAGGCAAAGATGCACTTTCTCGTCCAGTGGGTAATCTAAAAACAAATGTATAATCTAAAACAAATATATTATTGAATTGTGCCTACAGAGTCTAGTTTTTTTCTTTCTTAAGGGGTTTTTCGGAGCTCTATGAAATGTTCTTCATACTAGGTTAATCAATCATGAAATTTCTCATACTGAAAGCCACGTTTTAATGTAAAGTATTTCAAAATTTGTACCCGAAAACCAAAATAGGCGTTGTTGATGGATTTTGACGTCCTAAAAATGAATCCATTGTTCAAATTTTTCTTATACGTCAGGATTTTGAGATATTCTAACCTAAAAGAGGAAAAATAGCAATTTTTAGCCATATTTGGAACAATATCACGAAAGCAGTGATTTTTTTTCTAAAAACTGCTAACGCCATCCTAAAACAACTTCTTTTCTGCGAGATATGGTACATGAACGATTTACGTTTCACACTCAAAAACTAACAAAGAAGGCGAAGAAAGCGAATTGAATTATGTTATTCGATTAATTAATATTTTTGATGTTCTTGTATCGATTACTGGTCAAATTTGTCTGAAGGTTTTTAAAATTGTTGAATCCGAATTTTAGATCAGTTTTGAAAAATTGAAGATGGCGGATCTAATACGGCGAACCAAAACTTTAGGAAATTCTTGAATTTGTCCAAGACTTAGGGTCTCAAGTTTCCAGAGATTGCTGAATTCGAATTTGAGCTCAGATTTGCAAAATTCAATATGGCGGAACAAACTTTTAAGGTATACTGATTAAACAACTCAAAAAACTTTCAATCTTAGAAAATGTAGCTCTGAAAAAAACTGATTAAATACCAGAAGAAAACTTTTAATGAAATATATTGGACACATATTTGAGTATTTTTAACCAACATAGCTATTTATCGAGTCACCAGTGAATCAAGCATATGTAAACCGTAAGAGTGATGGAATATGAGTAAAATATTATTTTGTTTCGCATTTTGGCTAAATGCTACGGTGCAAAACTAAACACGATATAGAGATAATGGAAAATAAAAGAAAATCTCAAGCAGATTACTTCACTCTCACTGTTTCCGTATGCTTGATTGACTGACGTCTTTACTTGATGAATAGAGTTGTGGTGCTTGAAAATTCTGAGATGTTGTATTATCTTATTGAAAGTTTGCTTAAGATATTTGATTAGTTCTTTTCAGAGCTACGATTTCTTTAATTTGAAGTTCAATTGGATTAATTACGTCTTCAAGACTGCCACACAAAGATAAAAATGAGGTTTTGTTATGTCAGAGGACATAACGAACTTGCGAACACTCGCAGATTTATAACTGACTCTATTAAAGAAGAAATATTTGGATTGTTTTAAAATATCCATGGCAAACTTAGATAAGTCATGGGTACCTTAATGTATATGCGATTCATGCTGAATCACGTTAAATAATTGAGAAAAATGTGATTCAAGATCAAAAGTTGTCCTCAAACCTGCAATTTGGCGCGAGCCAACAAGTCACAGTGATGATTGCTATTTCTGTGCTTGTGATATTAATGGATATAATGAAAGGTCTGAAAATAGGATGACTTATCCAAGTGTAAGCTCGATGAGTCCACTTAAGTTCGGAACTCGTACTTTAAATGAAAATGCGGTCGGGATTGCGGATACTGATGACATAAAATTTGAAAACTTTGATGGCAGTGATTTTGAAGATTCTTCTGATTCTCTTGATCTTGAACCTATACTATTTAATCAAAGTAGTCTGGATGATCTTTTACGTGACTTAGATGTTTCAAAGAACTGAGCTTAGTTACTAGCATCGAGACTAAAAGAGAGAAACATCCTGTCTTCTGGAACTAAAGTCTCGAGGTATCGAAGGAGAAAAGAATTTTAAAAACATTTTTCGAAGAAAGAGTCCCTTGTATATTGTAATAATGTTCAAGGATCAATAAATGAATTCCACCCTGGGATATACATTCCGTCTAATTTTTGGTTTCTTATTGATTCTTTTAAGATCAGTCTTAAAGCTGTTCTACTCCATAATGGCAATGAATATGTCACTGTTCCTCTCGCCCATTCTCCGATGTTAAAAGAATCACATAAAAGTATAAAACTTCTTCTTGATAAGAAAAAATACTATGAGCATGCTTGGCTTGTTTATGGTGATCTCAAAATGATAACTATACTATTAGGTCAGCAATCAGAATTCACAAAACATTCCTGCTTCCCTTGCGAATGAGACAGTCATGCACATTAGCACTGGGCAAAAAAAAATTTCCCACTCAGAACTGAATTAGCAATTAGATCAAAAAATGTTATAAATGCTAACCTCGTTGATCCACAAAAAATATTGTTGCCTCCACTTCATATAAAACCTGGCTTAATGAAGCAATTTGTCAAGGCATTGGATGTGAATGGCCAATGTTCCAAACACTTACATTCAAAATTTTCTAAAGTTTTCTGATGTCAAGGTAAAGAAAGGATTATTTGTCGGTCCTGAAATAAGAGATTTAATGAAGGATGAAAATATTACTAAAACAATGACGAATAAAGAAAAAAAAGCATGAGTAAGATTCAAAGAGGCAACTAAAAACTTTTTAGGCAACGCTCGCGATCCTAATTATAGAAAAATTGTATCTACTATGCTAAACAGTTTCAAAGATTCGGGATTCTCGATGACTTAGAAAGTAGACTTCTTATTTTCTCATTTGGATTACTTCCCAGGCAATCTTGAAGAATTCAGTGAAGAGATGGGTGAACGTTTTTACCAAGACATGAAGCAAAAGGAAAAGCACTACCTAGGTAGATGGAATACGACAATGATGGCTGATTACTGCTGGTCTTTGAAAGCAAACAATGTCTCTGATGAAAACAGCCGCAAATCTTCGGAAGGATCCCTTGATGAAAAAAAGATATTGTTTCCACAAAAAATAAGACGTATATCTTAAAATTTTGTTCCATCATATTGGATCCGTTTCGTACTGTAGCATTCAGCCCCAATGCAAAACAAAAAAATATTGCACTCAGATTTTATCAGTCTTACGGCTTCCGTATGCTTAATTGACTGGAGATGTTACGGCGTAACAGTTCCTATGAATATTCTGATTATTTTATATTTTTATTTGTGTATATTATGAGAATTTTTAGTATTCTTTTTTTACATCTTCGAATTTCATAATTTCACTTGCTCTCATTTTGTATTTCGATAACCTCCAAAACCTTACTTTGAGATATTTGTACAACGCCTAGCTGATTCTTTTGTGCTATTCTCTTTATGGTAGAAACGTGCTTTTCCCTTACTTTCGTTAAATAGTCCTTTATAGCTTCGAACATCCGTCTTCGAAATGAGTATTTTCAAAATTGTAGAGTTTTATGTTAATCCTCTTCATGGGTTCATTGAGGGTCAGCTTCTTCATCTGTTTTCTTTGAATTGTGACAAATTTCGCCAGCGTCACCTTAGGGGGCAGACATCATTTCCTCCACAGCTACCTGAGTTCTCTTCCCCTTCCAGTGCCCCCACAAGACGTTTCAAAGGGGAACGTATGTGACCTTTCTTATTTTTACGAATATTTTCAAACTTCAAGCTTCGAATCCAGTGAGGGATAGCATCGTTGCGCACTAGAAGGGAAAGATAACTCAGGTAGCTGTGGAGGAAATGATGATCATCCCTCCTTAGAACCTTCAGTCCTCTACCTAGCTCCTCCAATCCACCACCGCCTTCTTTGGTATGGGCCTTCCCCAGAAATCCCTCCCACGCCAAAATTTTCCCTCTCTTCCAAATTTGAAATACTCCCAAACTCTCGTACCTCTATGTACCCTCGAAGCACGATTTTGTCGTCAGATAAAAACCAGCTTTCAGTAGAGCCACAAGTTCCGTATTTCGACTCGAAAATTGTTTGTACATATTATACCTACTTTTCGGACTTTTATTTTTTCGCCTTTCGTCAGTTCTACCAAATCGTCATCATTTCGTAATCACTTCACTATTTTACAGACCTTTTTGTTTCCGTTAAATTACCCATGCAAGTGTAATTGATTAACATTCTGATATATTAAAAATATATGCCATATCAAATTTACAATTTGTGTTTGGTTGATTTATTTTTCTGAATTTGGGGTAATTTGAATCAAACGACAAAAAAACTCCCCTTGAACTAAACGTGAGAATAAAGAGGTGTCCTTACTTTATAAATAGTTATGTTACTTCAAAATACTAAAATTTGTTTTTAATATATTAAGTTACAAGTTTTTTTTTCGAGGCAATCAATCAGTTATTTTCAGAGCTATATTTTCTTCCATTACAAGTTTCCTGAGTTGTTTAATCCGTATATCTTAAAATTTTATTCCGGTATATTGGATTCGTCACGTTAAGAAACTGAGTCTTGTAGAAATTGAGGAATTTCTTAAAGTTTTTGTCCACCATATAGGATCCGCCATCTTAAATTTTTGAAATCTGAGCTCAGATTCGGATTCAGAAATCTCAGAAACCTTAAGACACCAAGTCTTGTGAAAATTCAAGAATTTCTTAAAGTTTTTGTCCGCCATATTGGGTCCGCCATCTTGCATTTTGCAAATCTGAGCTCAAATTTGGATTCAGCAATCTCAAAAACCTCTAAGCAACAAACCCTTCATCAATCGAACAACACCATTTTTCTTCACTTTCTTTGCTTTCTCTGATAGTTTTTCAGTGAAGAACTGAAATGGATAATGTGCCATATCTCGGAGGAAAATAATCGTTTCGGGATGATCCAAAATGGAAATGAAGGGCGAAAGGGAGTACTGAACTATGGTGTTAGCAGTTTATAGAAAAAAATCGCTCACGCGTGATATTGTTTCAAATATAGCTGAAAATAGCAATTTTCCACATTTAGGTTGAGATATCTCGTAATCTTCACTTATAGGAAAAATTTGGACAATGAATTCAGTTTGAGGACGTCAAAGTCGTTCGGGGTCACCTAGTTAAGTCTTTGAGAACAAAAAAATATTAATTTTCGTCGGCTTGTGATTATTACGATATAATAGTACCTCAGACCAAATACAAATTTTCGGCGTTCAGTGAAGAACCGTACAACTGTGAGAGTGAGTATGATGTTTCAGCTTATAGTATCATATTTTCTTCGTGAAGAATTGTATGAGTGAGCATGGAAAAAGGAAAAAAATGATGATTCTGGGATGTGCTCAAAAATATTAAGGATACCTGTATTGCGAAGATACCTAGACAAGCAATTCTCCAGAACTTTAAAAATTTCATGGAAGGACTTTTGAAAAATATGTAAATAGCGACACGTTTGACCATTAACCTGTAATATATTGCTTCTTTGGATGACCGCTGCTATTTAAATTTCACCCTGTTACGCCTAGGATGTCATGAATATTGTATTCTCTAAGCGAAAAAGTATCTCGAAGCCAAAGAAAGTATTGTTACGTTATGACCTCTTGAATTTTACTAACAAATCCTCAATGTTATTCCCTAACGTTTATCGTTTTGTGCAAAACCTAAATTAATATAAATTGCCAACGCGATGAGTATACCAATGAGGATACTAATATGTAGTGAATTGGGTTTTTTATTGTAAGATCAGATTGTCTGGCGGAGGTCAAAGTCGGCACAGTTGGTGAAGCTTGGATCCACCGAGTGGCGCTAGGCCGAAGAGCCTCGACGTTGTTGGTTTTGGGACAAATTGTAAAAGATCTCGTAGATGATAAGAATGATATAATCGTGTGCAAAAATAACAATATTTCCGACGAAACGTCGGGCAGATTTTTTGTTTTTCACA
>JAUMHM010073486.1:0-13962 GCA_032362435.1 Melikaiella ostensackeni
GAGCTGCCGGGCCCGGGGTGGCATCCCTTTGCCCGCGGCAGGCTACCCTGCCGCCGGCAATAGTTTGGGAAACGCTGGTGTAGACTATAGAGTAGTGGCGCCAGGTCAGGGTAGAGAAAGAGAAGCACGAAAGAAGATCAGGGTGGGATAGAGTAGAGAGTTTGAGAAAGGTATGGTAGCAGGGTGAGGAAGCGCCGTTGCGTACAGCATACTTAAAATACGGCGGTCGTTGTAGGCAGAGAAGAAGGAAAGGCTTGAAAGTAACTTTGAATCGATTTAATGGATAAATGGAAGAGAGACAACAAAGAGGCACGGGATTCAGATCAGGAAGTATTTGGGATGCAGAGAGGTCAGAAAAAGAGAAGAAGGCTGGCTGAAATTACAAAAGAACGATAGAAAAGGAGAGATTGAGGACGCAGAGTTTGGGTTCGACTGAAGGATTTATTAACGGAAGGAGGGACGAGGAAGAGAGAGGACACAGTGAGGATAAGGAAGAAATAGGATCAAGCTTAAAAAATCTGAAAATGTTGAGAAGACATCCATTGGAAGAATAGGGAGGAAACGAAGGATATGAAAGATAAGGGGAAACAAGAATGAAAAGTTAAAAATAGAGGGCTGATAGAAGACGAAAATCTAAATCTAAAAGAAATACGGAAAATGATGATCAAGGTGATAGAGATGAAGAGAAAAAGCAGGAAGAATGGGGAGAGGAAATAAAAGCACAAGTCACAAAGGAATTTTCCAATGTTAGAGAAGAGATGAGGCGATGGGAAAAAGTCTGGGAAAATTTGGAAAAAAAAGATGCAAACTTTAGAACTGAGGCTAGAAAAGCAGAAAGAGCCTTGTAAAAATGCAGAAGAGTTGGAAAGTATGAGGGAAGATGAGAAGCTTAAATCGGGAATTTGTAAGTAGGGAGAGTCAGAATGAGGATGAGGCAAGGTTGAGAAAAAGAGGGAGAAGAATATAAAGAAAAGAGAGGGAGAGAAGAAGAAAAAATATAGTGATGAAGGGTAGAAAATTAGAGGAAAATTAGAAAGGAACGAAAAGAAGGAATGGAAGAAGTGCTAAAAAGGATAGATGAAAAGTTGAAGATGAAGGAAGTGTGAAGTGTTGGAAGGGAATGGGGAGAAGAGAGCAAATGGCGCTAGTGAAACTAAAGAAATGGGAACATACGAGGGAAGTAATGACAAAGAAGAGGGTATTATATGAAAACTCAGAGAGAATGGAGGATAATATGACATGACAAGAAAATATATGCAGTATAAGTTGAGGAAAATAGCGGAGGAGGAAGGAAAGAAGGAAAAGAGGACGTGGGTTAAGTATTGAAGGATACAGATACAAGGTATATGGTGGGATTGGGACGAAGAGAGGGAAGAGTTAGTAAAAAGTATGGTGTAGTGGGATTAGGGGAGAAAGGAACGGAAGAGGGGAGAATAAGAAACAGAAGGAAACAAAAAGAAACTAGAAATGAAAGAAGGGAAGAATGAAGCATATGCTACTGAAATGTAGCAGGCTTGAAAAGGAAGGATAGGGAATTTATGCGAAATTTGTAGCGATGGGAGGTGGTAGTAATGATGAAGACGTGACTAGATGGAATGAGGTAGAAATTGAGTTAAGGGAAGGTTGCTAATAGGTTACAGATGGCAGGTTCAAAATACAAAGAGAAGGACTAAAAAAGGCAGAGCAATGGGAGGAATGGTTATAGAAATGAGGAAGGAATATATGACAGGAAAGGATAGGAAAGACTTGAAAGAAGAAAAAGAAGAATTGATAGTATAAGAGGCAAGGATGGAAAAAAGAGAAATCTGAGAAGATAAAAGAACTGATGGTGGAAAATTATGAAGGGATTGGACTTATAATGGAAGGAGATTTTAATCCATGAACAAAAGATAGAGAAGGAATTAAATGGGAAAAAGAGCTAGTAAGAAAATTCAAAGATAAGATACTGAATGGGGAAGGAAACAAATTATTGAAAAGCTTGGAGGAGATGGGATGGTTCATCTTGAACGGAAATATAGAGAATGAAGCGAAAGTGATATATACACGGGAAAGATAATTGACTATGTGATAGTGGACGACGAGGTTGAAGAGAAGGTCAAGAAACTAGAGAACTAAAATAAGAATATAAAGGAAGTAAACGTAAAAAGAAAAGGAAGAGGGTATTGGCAAATAGAAGAAAAAGAACAATTCAAGAAAAAGCTAAAGAATATAAAAATGGGAGAGGGTAATATAAACGAAGGGATGGAAATAGTGATAGGAGAAATAAAAGAAATATTGAAGGCAAAAAAAATCTAGTAAAGGAGAGGCTAGAAATAGGTGGGATAAGGAATGTAAAGAGAAGAAGAAGGAAGTGAGAAAGAAAGTCAGAAAGGAATTAAGAAAATGAAGAAAAAGGAAAAGTAGTAGAGAAAAATTTAAGAAGAAAAAGAAGGAATATACTGAGATGTGTTAGGGAGTTCTTAATGGATAGAGATATAGGAGATGGAACTGGAGTAAAATATGAAGAATTGGGAAAAAAGATAGGAAAAGAAAGTTAATAGAAAGATGGGGGATGATTGAGGAGTCAAAATGTAATAAATGGTATAAGATGATAGAAAAGGGAGGAATTCCAAAGTATTTAGAAAAGGGATGTGGAGAGAGAAGATGGACAAGAATAAGAAGATTTAGATTTGGAAACAAGGTTACGGAAGCTATGTATTGGGAAAAGAAGGAGAACGGAAAGTACAGAATATGTGAATAGGAAGAGGAAACATGGGAGCATGTATGAGAAGGATGTATGAGAGGGTTTGAAGATAAAGGAAGCTGGCAAGAGAATGTGATAAATATTTTAGGGAGGGAAGGATTGGCTGAGAAGTGGATTCTTAGTTTTTGTTTGTTTTTGCTTTTTGTTTTGTTATTATTTATTTCTTTGTTCTTTATCGGTAGAGAGGACAAGTTGAACAAATTGAATGATTATTACCATTAATTATAAAACTCACAACGTCTAGAAAATACGTTCATTTCGCGACCTACCTAAAAAAACAAATGTTTAAATAATTAAAATTGTTTAAACAATTAAAAATTAGTTTAAAATGACTGGGTCTTCCTCATTTACCGATTTATGATTATTTATAGAAGAAATGTTTCAAAAAGCATTAATAATCCGCAATAGTACTTAAAATTCAAATTTGACACTTATGGGGTCTTATTTGGGGACCCATAAGAGTGGCTTAAAGTCATTTATGATTGATTCTTATTCTCTGAAGTATTGTGAACAATATACTGAACCATGAAATTATTGTACCATATCGTCGCGTTTAAATATGATAATTACAAAAAGCTGAGTTTTTCCCATGTTAAAACAGTTGGAAATTTCATTGTCTTTGCGCTACCCCTAAATATTAACTGATTTGGCTCAAATTTAGAGATCATTTTTTTTGGGTCTTCGAAAAAAACTGAGGGGATCAGAGCAAAGAAATTCTGAAAAAATGCAACAAGTATAAAAAAGAACCATCTTTTTATCCTATATCACACTTTTGTAGAAAGAGATGACTAAATATATAATTCTGCTAATTCTGAAAAAAATTCGATGAATAATTAAATTAACTAATTTCGTAATGAATGCACTAAATCTTATTTGTCTCTCCACTATAACGCAAAAATAATTATTAACATTATATTTATTATGAGTAGTTATTTTAATTAAAAATATAAATATAGACTCAAAAAACTTTTATTATAACTCATAATATATTTCAAATAATATAGGTATTATGTATGGGGAAATAAAAATATGAAAATTCCACGAAAAAATGAAAACGTATATACACATATAACAGTGTGAATGACACTTGAAATTGTCACGATCCACGTAAATTACAAACAAGAAGAATAAAAGATTAATGAAGAAAGACTACGTCATTTACAATGTTTGTAAAATCCCGAGCAATGTCAAAAATTCTTGATATTACCGGTAATACCCAGTAGATGAGGAAAATAGAAACAATTCTTCAATTTCATGTAGAAAAAAAGACTTTGCGAGAAAAGCAAAGTATACATACAATAAACTACTATAGAATCACTTGATTTCAGACACCTATTGTTCTAAGATTGACACTAATTTTTCAAACTGAATTAAATTTGTATTTAATGAGAAGCTTTGAACTTTCAGTTGCTTGTTACTTTTATCTGTGGGTAGAAAACTGGAAACTATGTTGACCACCCCCGTGATTAGCCACCTCGTTTGAATATGCTTACTAAAAAATACTCACAAATAAAACTACTAATAAATATTACAGGTTGTAGCATAGACAGTAGTTGTTGAGATGAGGAGTGTCTTTTTGTAGGAAAATACTATTTTTTCACAAACTGTGTGAATAATTGTTCTTACTTTTCCTCACGAATAATAAGCGGAAGTAATGCTCAAGATAGCAATTTGTGATACAAGTGCGCAAATTGTGTGTACTGATAATTATTTTGTAATAAAAAAATCAATACTAAAAGAATTGAAAAATTGTGGGTTCTCGAAAGCTCCGCTCTTCTAGGAAGTTCTCCTGATAGTCTAGGTGTCGAAAATATACCTTCCTCGGAGAAGGTGAGTTCAGAACCTGCTGAGGATCCTTTGGTCTCTATTACAAAACCGTGAAGTTTCAATCTGGGTGCGAAAAGGGATACAATTTTATGACGAAGTTTGCTGCAAATTATCCTCATATATAGAAAGTTGCAGTGAGAGACCTTATCGCTAATGTTAAGAACATCAGGAATAATCTACTTATCTCAGAAGACCGAGCAATAAAGATTAAACGATAGGTTAATTGGGCGAGGAAAAACGTCGATAATGAACATCAGTTAGAGGAAGCTGCACCATAAGATCAAGCAGCGATCGGTGAAGCTATATAACATGATCGTGCTATTGATATTCCTGCTCAACCTCATGATGATCCAGTACCACCGCATCCTCCAGAGGCAGATAGCCCGATTCAACTAGAGGCAGTAGCAGAGATTCAGCAACGAAGAACGCGATTGAAACAGACATACCATTTGAGCAGAGCTGTTATGCGCATTTATTTTTTGGCAGAGAATAGTAGTCAAAGTGTGAGGAGAGAACATTATCATCTCTTCTTACTTAAATACCCATATCTATCCACGAGAATGAAAGAACAGAATCTAGCAGACCAAAGACACTTAATAGCTGTCAACAAATTGCCTTTGACGGTGAAATAGCTACCATCAAAATGAAAGTAGAACAACAACCTCCTATTAACGAAATCCCTATGGAAGGTGTGGATAATGAAGAGCTAATTGAAGCTAATGGCATAGGTGCTAGGAATAATGAAGATCAAGTACTGGATTAACTAAAACTATATCCAGAAATTAATGTTCCCGTTGATGTAAACAACGATGTCCCAGAAAAACTGAAGCACTTTGAGGGGAATTTTGGTCGTGCTTTGCTAGAATTCGAAAATGCTCAACTAACACAAAGGCATTCTTTGCCAAAGATGTACATCACGAAGGATCTTCGTACACTAATAGGGCTTCTAAGCGACAAGGTTTTGCCTATTTGTACGCAGAAGTAACTGCATCACAGATGCAAACTCTTGTGTATTGTGCAGCCGTAGCAGTCGTTAAAATGTTGACCCGTAGAACTAGGCCTACAAATGCAGGCTTTATGCCAGGAAGCAAACTAGATCCACGATGTAGAATCGGGTTGGATATGAAGGTCAACAAAATAAGGAGCAAATAGGGTCGATTGACTCAATATAAGAAAGGAAATAGAACCAGAAGGCTGATACGCCATGTTACTAAAATCATCCACACTCGGAACATCGAGACATTGACACCAGCAATATTGGATGAGATTATAGATTCTCAAGAGCAGAGACTTGATGTTCTTACTCAAGGATCTCCGCGGGAAGAGCAAAGAACAAGAATCTGTCATTCGTCAATACCCTCACTTACCGCCTTAGGTAGAGAGCAAACAAAGCGTGCGAGAAGGTACGGAGAAGCGCTCGGAGTAGGAGAAGTGAAGCGAGTCAGGAAACTATCCGTGGACATCCCTGTTCTTACTGCTAGACTGCGTCGGTACAATAAGAGTAGTGCAAGAAGGTAGCAAAATCGAACCTTTGAGGTAGATGAAAGAAGGTTCTATCATAGACTAAGTAAGAAGCAAATGAGCCAGCAAGAAACCGAAGTTCCTCAATTGGAAGCCATGGCTGACTACTGGTCGGGTGTTTGGGGAAAAAACAAACAGAAACAACTTAGGAACTGCGTGGTTCCAACTAGAAAAACAAAGCGCAAGCAATGACCCTGTAATGGAGCCTACTAACATCACAAACTCAAACGTTTCAGCGTTTTTAAAAAGGACAAGTAACTGGAGACCCTGAGGTCCGGACATGTTGCACAATTTCTGTTACAAGTACTTGAAAAGTGTGCATCCTGCGCTAGTAAGGTTTTTTTAAAAAGATCATCGAATATCCAGATCTAATGCTCACAGCTGCTACTGCATATAAGGTTTACTCTTATCGCGCCGAAAATAACAACCTAACGGAAAAACAAAAACTATGCTATAAAAACTTGCGGGGCAGTGAAGATATAGTCACCATTGACGCTGTGGCTATGAGGCAAGCTGGAAAACACCAAAAAAACTTGCAAATAGCATACATAGAATACAAGCAAGCGTTTCTTTCGTTACTAGATTCTATAACTAGATTGATACGCATTACAACGGCTTTCTTTTAAGGATATTTCTTTAGTGCGTTGTGGTTCTGTTTAACGTTGAATCCTTTGAGCAAGACACTAAATAGCATGACTCATGGATTTAGAGTACAAGATAATGAGGATGGTCATCAACTGACCCATCTTCATTACAGTAGGGTACTGGCGGCAGGACGAAAAGCTGTTTTACTGAACATCTGTCGCATTTTAAGAAACTTTTTAGACCATCAGGAAGTAGGCGACTGAAATTTTATAAAGTCAGAACTAAATTTTATCCCAGCATGACATCGTTGCAAGAGGTTCAAACATCGCTTTAAATTGTTGACATCCATGACTCATCAGGCTATCCTTCAATTAATTATTTTTTGTTTCTTTACAATATTGTCGAAAATTTATTGCTCACATACTTTACACCATATATTCTGTACTTTTTTTATTTATAAGTATAATTAATTGTCTTACTGCTAATATATTTATTACTTTAATTTTTATTAAATCAATTAATTTTTCTTTTCATTTAATATTGAACTCTGTTGCTCTAAAACACCTTTCGAGACACTATGTGTCTGCAGCATTGGACCCCCTATTCTACTTCACGAAAGCAACCACCACTCGAGGTCTCTCGAGCTGAGCAGAAAGAAGTGGTGGTGGAAGTGTAAGATGTGGCTTTTGAGCAAATCCTCCCTCGCCGGAAAAGCCTGTCATAGAACTAACTTACAAACTAATTCAATGAGTTACAAACAACAGAAACTAAATAATAAAATATAAATAAATGTAATGAAATAATGACGTTACGAAGTGTGGAAAATAATGGGAGAGATACCGCAAGTGTGACGACCGAACTTTGCTTGCCATCCTCTGCGTGTTGAGGAAATTATCCCCTTGTAATATTAACTTAAAATTGGTTATCGCTCAGGTACGAGTCGATGGGGCTTCTGAGATCATTAAGTAGGCGCGGCACTAGAACGGAGAATGTACATTCTTCTTTTGCGGTACGTGAAAAAGGTATCGACGGCGAGGGTGCAGAGTTACAATCTCCACCTATGGTCCATCTTCAGCCATCTGAATTCAGCGAAAGCTGGGGAAATGTGTTAATTCTTCCTAATGCTAAAACAGAAACATAGACAAGAGTTTTGCACACTTTGTATAGAATGGGAACAACCTGTTTAAGCGGGGGTATGCGGTTCTCAATTTTTTTGAAATATGCTCTTCAAAATTCAAACTCCAGTCCATCTTAAGACCCTAATTTCTTTCAAGCGCAACAACTATAACATCATTGACGAGAAAAGTACGCTGACTGGCTCGCGCTGCTATAAATACTAGGGCAGCGTTTAGTACGAAGGCTCCCAAATTAATGTCATCTATATTACATTGAATGTAAATTTGCGTGACGTCCTCGTACATATGTATGATAACCTTGACCCTTCCCTGAAAGATCGATTCTATTCTGCTTAGAGAAACTCTCAAGGAAATGGGCAGATCGCTTGCAGTGGCCAGCCGATTAAATTTAATTCCTATTCCTTTCCTAATTTCTTCTCTATTCTCTTACTGTCCACTCCGACCGAGCGAGGAGGAGAAGTACGAATCAATTTTATCAGAAATGGAAACAAGCTGGAATCTGTTGTGCTCGCAGAGAAACCCTTTCCGAAGCCTAATTGGAAAAGTGATAGCAAGGAATTTTTATTTATAAACGTTGTAAGCAGGTCTAAGCATAATTTTTCCAGGATCTTAGAGAAAATATAGAGGATGGTATTGGACGAAGACATTTATAAGTTGCTGGACGATCACATTTAGGAAGAATACGCACGATCCCAACTTTCAACACAGAGGGAAAAACTCCTTCCATAATAGTGCTGTTCAAGGAGTCTAAGACCTCAAGACATAAGGCTTGAAGACCTAAGTTTTTGGATGAGACCAGTCGAGACATTCGTAGTTTGTAGATAAAAGTTGTTAACATCGGATGCACTGAGGGGTAGGTCAGCCCAAGTGTTTTAGGGACGCCCTGATCATACTCCCGCGTATTGTATTTTGTCCCGGATGAGGAGAGTCTTTCTGGGAAGCTCGTCAGGTAATCGTTTTTTTCCCGTCTCAGTGTGATAGTATCAAAAATACGAAGTCTTTTATATCGAGATTTACTCGCATTAGTTTGTCTGTCACGTCCTGCACACATTGAGAGAAATTGGACGCCTATTCTGAAAGCGCATGACATCCTTTTCAGAGCTACATCAGCAATACAATAATCATATTATGGCCGAAGTTACTAGGTATTTTTGTCACTTCTTTGTTCAGAACTGGGAGATTTTCGCTCACGAACGGAAGATCTATTATAGACTTAGAGGAGGACGTAGAACGAGTTGCATCTCTGATAGATTGCTTGAGCATGAATGAGCTAGATAGAGAAGACAGAATAACCTAGATAAGCTGCTGGGAATCTTTTGCATTCATACATATACTGAAGTCACCCAGGCAAATCACATAATCGGCCTTGCAGCTAGCGCACGTTAATACTACGTCCAAGTCGGTGTCCCACGAAGGGTCAACTCGTGGACTTCTATAAACTGCAATTACAGCTACTCAGGTTTTTTTTGTGTGTACAATTATCGAACAACTATTTAAGGGTATAATATTCAGAAGGTCATCCCTCAGCACAGAGGGGCGTGCTGTGGGCACGACCATGTCGGAAATCCAGTCGATCGAGTGGTATTTTTAGTATATCGCCAATGATTTTATTTGTTTCCAAGAAAAATGTTATTCTCCAGGTGGCTCGACTTAGGCGAGGACAATAGAGACTATAGAGACAATGAAGAGAGTGAGGGAGGGGGGGAAGCTGTTAATTCCTGGACATATGGTGAGTGAAAGATAGAAACACTTATTTTAAAACAAATTTCAAATTATCTCATCAGATTTCAGTAATTAATTATTTCATTGACAATTAAATCATTCATATGACACCTTGGGCTTTATCACAAAATGTCATTTTGTCAAATCATAGCGAAGAGCACTAATTGGTCCCAATTGTAATAAGCGTTAGCGTAGTGTTTTATAAATTCAGTTGAAACGATATGGCTTCTTTCCAAAGCGCCGATTATATACATTCGGGGTTGTTGGAAATGGAAACACTGTGTCTAAGCAATGTTTGTCTAAGGATACGGAGGGAGTATCTGTTCTTCTTATCGATTCTCGTGTTTTTGTACGAATAAGCTTTTGTTCTTGGCAACTCTGGCAACCGCGGAGAAATTCTTGAACTTCATCTTTCATGTCTGGAGAAGCAAATTTTCCCTTAATGCGTCGGTAGGTTTTTGTCATTCCCTTGTCACCTCTAATTAGACTTTTGTGGGCTTCCGAAATGTATTTTCCCTCTAGCGCCAATCGTAGATTCAGAAGGCACTTTCTCAAGTGCTGGATTAAAAGTTTATCGAAGCCTAGATCTTTTGTGACAACTAAGTAGACCTTATATTTTTATGTTTTTTTCTTTGAATTCTGGGGGTCGATACCCCTTATGTTATAAGCAATCGTCTTATAGAAACGGTAAGCTTTGATCTTATAGGGGTATACCTGAAAGAGTCAATAAGACCTTCTGACAGTAATGACATCATTGCATTTCTTCTCTGTTGCGAAAAAGAGGCTCTGTTTGTATTTACTTCTGGATTAGTCAAGTCTATTTCTGGATGATCGACATTAGAATCTCCACAGTTGATTACTGCTTTTCTTTTATCTATTTATTCTATTTATTATATATAATATTATATATTATGAATTCTTTGAAAGAAATGTCCCGCTCTATTCGTTTGGAAAAATTTATCAACTTATTGGCTGAGTAAGGAACGTATACGATTACCAAAAAAAGTCATCATATACTAATGGAATTCGTTTAGTTGTATTTCTCTTGCTAATTTGTCATAATTGCATTTTACTTTCTGAATCGCAATTATGTCTGCGTTTTCCCTTTTCATATATTCAAATTCGTTGTTCTTTATGAAAGTCCTGAATCCAGAGACATTCCAAGAACAAATTTTTATTCTACTTTCCCGTTTAATAAAATCTTCTATGCTCTGTTTGAGATATTAATGTGTAGCAATAGGATAAGTAAGAAGGACGATAGCACCTTCAGTAAAATTTTCTTTGTTCGAGATCTTAAGGAGAGTTTCAGGTTCCTCATTTGTTAACCTTCAAGGATTCTTATAAAAATTAGAAATCAAACTTGTTGCTTCACCATGAGGTTGACCCTCTGTGCCACCTGAAAGTCTAGATTTATAAAAAACGAGTGTCCAGCGAGCCACAGGTCGATCAGTCATTGTTGAGGTAGGTAAGATAGATCTCCGCTGCCTTAGAGGTAGGATGATTGAAACACATTCATTCATTTCATCAGTGTCTTTTTTTGAGGTTTCTTGATAATCTGTGGAAGGGCCTATTGAGAATGCAGGATCTGATCTCAATTTTTGATAAACAGGCAATGGGATAGGGGGTTCGAGTAATTCCTCAGTGGCTAGAGCAGGTTCCTCACTTAGTATATCATTTCCTATATCTTTTGATTTCGGGGCATTTAGTTCACCTGAAACTTCTTCAGCTTCCTTTGCTTCTTCGGTCATATTTTCTATTAGAGCTTTCACTTTGGATTTTATTTAGTCCCTCAATTTATTTGTCCGACTCAGATGCTGCAGCAGCTTTGCTGCGTCAGATTCTACATTCTGTTTGTGTGAGCTAGGAAGGACGCCTTTTCGTTTACGCAAAAGAGGGGGTATCTCATTTTAATCGTCCTATTCTAAAGATGAAGTGTCTACAGAAGATTCTTCAACATACGTGCTTTTAGTTGGTATTTTTTCGGAGGCTTTCTCTAAGCCCTTGCGACGTAAAAATCGTTTACCTATAGCACTTTCTTCTAGTTTTGAGTTAGCGGGATCGTCAGGGACTTTCCTCTGAATTGTGGGTTCTGATAATCTTGCTGCCCGTGAAATAGGTGGTCTTGATTGCAAAGCAACTCTTTTCCTGAGCGGCTTGTTCGTATTTTTTGACTGAATCTGAAGGATGATTCTGGTTCTTCTTTGCTAAAGTACTTTTTTCTGTGCTGCTGTGCTGTGTGATTCGGTACTATCTGTTTTATTTCCAGTTATTGGATTTCTAGACAATGGATCAGCGTTGCTATTTAGTTTCCCAGGTTTGCATTTGAACGTATATTCATAATCTCGAAGTTTTAATTTCCACCGCTCTAATCTTTTTCCAGGGTCCTTGATAGAATCTATCCAACGTAAGGGCTCGTGATCGATTTCAAGAGTAAGTTTCCGTCCATATAGGTAGAGACGGAGATGTAGGGTTCAGCAGAGAACGGCTAAGCATTCTTTTCTGTATAGAAGTAGTTTATTTCGGAGATCGTCAATAACCTTGATAAGAAGCCAACGTGCATTTTCGTGCATATCTTTTTTTTGGCTGAGAATAGCACCTACAGCATAGCCGAATGCTTCTTTTGTTAGGATAAAAGGCTTAGAAAAATCTAGGTGCTGTAAAATAAAGTATTTGCAGAATATCCGGCGTACATATTTAGAATTACGTTTTCTTCCTAACACTAAACAAATTGCATATCCCTTTTCAACAAATCAGATAAAAGTCTTGCATGGGCCAAGGAGTCTTTAATGAATCTGCAATAGTACCCTACTAGACTTTCGAATTGCCTGATATTTTTAGCGTTCATCAGACGTGGACGATGTCAAACGGCAACAATTCTTTTCGGATCTGGATTTGGTCCATTTCCTAAATATTAAACTTTTGTTTTTAAGGATTCGCATTTTCCCGGTTATAGCGATAAGTTCGCGTCTTTTGATCGATTAAGCACACGCCTCAATTTTACTCAATTTTCGAAGTACTTGATCGATTAGACGCTGAAATGTCGGAGGCGTTTTTAATACCCACGGGCATTCAAAGGTATTCGAAACGATCATTTGGGGCGGAGGATGCAGTTTTAGGTCGATCAATTAGGTCTGTTTTTATTTGATGATGTCCTGATGCTCAACCTATAAGTGAGAAGTGAATGGCTTCACCTACGCGATCCTAAATTTTATTGATGTTCCGTAGGAGGTATGCATCGCCATTAGATTTTTTTTCATTTTGCAATCGATAGTCAATACCGAATTTTCATTTTGTGATACCTTAAGGATCAGGCTTTTTGGGCACTATCCACAATGGTGAACTGTAGGGAAATTTTAAAGGAGTAATAACTCCATCAGAGACCATTCTGGAAAGCATTTGATCTGCCTCTTGCTTTTGAGTTGGTGAATATCGGTAGACACAAGCATGGAAATATACATCATTGACAGTTGTTTTTCAGTATTGGACTACATGAGTAAGAGGAAGACCTTTCCGAGCCAGACGGAACCGTTCTTGGAATCTTGGAAAACATGAAATATGTCTTAGAGATAAAAATGTTTCTATAGAAATGATAATGTGGTAAAATGTATTTTTATTAATGGAATAATTTTGAAAGCTATTTTAATTTCAATTCGATAATTTACTTTGACATAAAAGTTGCAGCGATATCACTACTGCAAGTAAAAATTCAGCTGCAACATGCAGCTTTATAATTATTATTGATAGGTGACTTCGGAGAGTGCTGAATTTTAGTGAGTCGGTAGTAACTCACATTTATTTTTACCGTGGGACATTAGTGCTACGATTCTACACGAATCATTATATGTCACATAAATTACAGGAAGGAATAGAGATAGTAATTTAGAGAAAAATATCTATAACCAAATTTATTGTGTGTAAGGAATAGAGATATACTTTATTAGATGCAAATTATATTGATCTTTATTAGTCAAATGAATCACTTACCTTATAAACATGACCTACTTACTAACCGACGGTGCAGTTGTATATAATATACCAATTTTAAATTCAAACGTTATCATTATCGCCATCATTAACGATAACGCAGTTTATCGACAAATCCGAAAAATCTGACAGATACTATCCTCGGCGCGGGTGACAAGTGACAAACGTTAACTCTTCCAAAAAGCGTTAAGTTCAATGGGTCAAGCTTTTGTGCTTAACCCGGCAGTTGAGTAGCTTGAGGTGTGAGCCTTGCCTGGGCCGAACAACTGAAAACAGTGTCTAGTTTCCTGTTGCTATTATAACGGAGTTTGAGGGAGGGGTTTATGACCATTTCAAAATGTATGTCAAGATTGTAGTGCTCTCTGTCAGTAGATAGGCAGGGCCGGTTCTGGACCAAAAAGTAAGACGGAGTCTGGATCAAAATTACAAGACGAAGTCTAGGTC